>LPNX010752739.1:340156-395848 GCA_001517045.1 Pseudotsuga menziesii | reverse complement strand
GAATCAGTCCCTTCTCTGCTACACAGTCCCTCAGGCCCTGCATTCCCTTCCAGTGCTATTCAGGGGTTGTGGAGAAGAAAGCCAGCCCTCTAGCTCTATCTTTTTGGTATCCAAACACACCAGTTTTATCAAGAAAACCAATCCCCCGTCCCTGCTCCCAACACAGTCGGAAGACCAACCCTTGCACACATGCAACCAATCAACTGTTACAGCTTAACAAGGAAAACGACTCCCAAGTGAATTTCAATAGGCCCCAAACGTATTAGTGCACACAATTCATGACATGGGTAAATCAGTAGTCTGTCATGGACAACTAAGTAGCAGAAAATGCTTACACAGGCCGCAACATAGTCCCTGAGTGAAAAAATGGATCTCCACAGGAAAATTGTGGATAATAATGACCAAATGACTCCCAACTTGCTGTGTGAGTAACAACAACGTAGAACCCAGTGTGTGAGAGAAGATTCACGCCATATCCCAAATACAAATTGGAACACACTCGACTCCTCTGTGTGAAAATGTGAACGACAGTGGAGGCGGCTCCTCCCTCCAGCTGTGTGAGACCCAACCGGTAAGAAGCCTGTGCGTGAGAAAAATGAACAGGCAATGGAGAGGATGCACAGTAGTCAGAAGTGCATGAGTGTTTTAGCACCGTCGTCGAGAGAGTGTAGAGTCCACTGGAGTGATGGCGGTGTTCTTGCTTGCCATCGTGAGATAAACCACGCTGGTGGAGTGTGAGTGTGGGAAAGGACTGACAGTCCTGCCACACTCCACTCCCAGCCATAACTTCCCCAACTAACAGCAACAGTTCTCAATGGTGGTAGTTGGGTAAGACAAGGGAAGGCGACACATGGCTTTGTCCCCCATGGCCCAAGGTTTGACATCCCCCACCCTTATCCTTAAGAAAATCATGCCCCTTCTCAATTTAGTTGCTGCAAACGTAGCTAGTCGGGTTCATTTTAATTAGTTATGCATATTTACATGATAACAAAACTCAATAGGTATGCCGCTGTTATAGCAGATTTCACCACTCCAGGTAAATCACACTTTGTATGGCCTTCCCCTGTCCTACTGCAGACTCCTTAAACCCCATGGACCATTTTTTGTCCTTTGATGTTTCCTTGATCATCCCTAAAAACATATGAAAAATGATACACACGAATTTTAAACCTATAAGCGCGTATATACACGGCTTTGACCACTAAAACCGTGTACATCGGGATGTGTGCATAATCCAAATCCTTTTGGAGTTTTCCTTGACATGGATCCAACTCATTTGACTCCTGGCCTTCCCTATGCCTTGATATCACTCGGATTTGACCTTTCATTACCCCTTCGAAAAGATATATAAGGAACCCCTTGGTACATTGAAGGCATAAGAGAGAATTGAGAGCAAAGAAACTATAGTCCATTGTTTCCGGAACTTATGCTTGAGTCTGCATCCCTTTGTCCCTTGGAGCACTTTTGTGTTCTTCCCAAGCTTGGATTTTGCTTGTGAGATTGCTATCGAGAGATTGAGGCCCAAGCAAGGGATTCAGTTTCTCTGGTTCGCAGACGTGCCGTCAGAGGTTGTATCTTGTAATCTCTGATTTATATTAATAGAGATATCTTTTCCTGTCCAATATTGTGTGTTTTAATGTATATTTTATCCATGGTACTATGTTAAATGCTTATACATTATTGATTATATATGCTAGAATAGATCTAAAACCATGATATATAGAATGCTTGTATTGTTTACTTGTTGTTAACGAAGTAATCTATCAATTCAAGCTGAAGTTGGAAAGCTCAACGAGGATCTACTTCAACCATCTGGAATAAGGTATGAGGTCTGATCCTTTAGTGTTAGACATTTAATTTCTATTTCATATTGGAAAAGATTGATTTCTAGAGTCAAGCTGTATATTGTGGTACCCCAAGCCATAGGAATTTCTCTCCGTAACAGAATTGGCGACTCCGCTAGGGAGTTCCTAGTAGTTGTCCTTTGGGGGTTGTTTTCTCGGCATTCAATGAATTTGAATTGCTCATTCTCTCTTGTTTCTGTGTTGGGTATGGGGGCATGTATTCCTGGTAGAGTTTAATTGGTGTGAAGTTTGTCTCAGCCTATATGTTTGCCTTGATTTTATGCACCTTTCTTCATGTACGTGAGTTTTTAATTTATAGTCACATATGCACGCAGGTTTATCTTCGATTTCCATGTATACGCACGGATTTACTATGAACAATCGCGTATGCCCTTGATTTTTCCTTTTTTTGGAAGATAATTGGTTGCTGGTTGAATTCTGATATTTGTTGAGTCTCCTTTGGCACTGCCTGAGTCTATTTAGACCTTTGTTTTTTACTAGAAACGTTTTTTTAGGATAAATTTTTCTTTTTTATGTCATGGAATTTTCGATTTTTTGTTTGAGATTAGTGAATTAGAGTTCTTTTACCTTAGTGCTTTGCTTGAGTGCTATTTGGGTCTGCTTGCAGAGTCTAGGGGTCGTAGAATCATTCTTTTTCTTTTTACATCTCTTTTATTTTCAAAAGCTCCAAAAACATTTTCTTATCATCATGCATTGCATTTTGCACTTTGCATTGTACTTGCAGTAGATTTTCTTTGGAGTATTAGTTAGAACTTCGTATAGGAAAATTTGCATTCATCATTTGAAGAAAAATTGTGCATTTCACATAGTAGCATACCCTGTTTTCATGGACACAATGCATTTGCATTGATTGTTAGGTGTGCATTTTACTTCTTGTTGCGTCATAACACCATTAGTTGCATGACCATATCCCGTTTTTGAGTAATAAAGCCAACTAAAATCAACACTAAATTAAAATGAGCTACACTCTTTTCTTTTCTAGGGTGCACCAACAAGCTTAGGTTTTAGGATCTTGGAATAGTTCATTGTAAGTCAATTCTCCAACATCACTAAACAACAACATGTATGTGTCTGTCCAGGTGAGTGTGTGAAATCCTTGATATAACCAATGTTTCTCAAGATCCTCCTCTCAAAAGGGAGTTAAGCATGAGGCAATGTGAGTGGTTATTGATTGGGATGACCCCTAGTCATAACTGAGTAGCACCAAAGATATTTCCAGGATTGTATTCATATCTAGGGGCTCTTTCGAGAGTTTCGGGCTTTTCTACCTTGCCCATACAGTCAATCCCACCTGCGACTGTCCACCTGAGCATTGATTATATTGAGGTGACCTTAGTGGCATTACCTAGGATATCGAGGGGGTACTTTGCAGAGGTTATTCTGTGGGTGTCCTGGCCAGGTTGGGGTTGGATAGCATAGTCGCTTTACTTGTTGAAGCTGAGGGCCACAATAATTGGTTACGTACCTCCGCTTGTTGTGTATGGGATTCTCAAGCCTCTCCGAGGCGAGACATACCTGCTTCAATCGGGAGCTCACTTATCCAGCCCTTGTTTGCTTGCATTTGGCTTTAGATTTTATTAGTGATTGCTCTGTGCACAATAGTTGGCCTAGGGTTTACGTAAATAGAGAGTCTTTGCTATTTTTTGAGTCATTGTGGATTCGAGTGTAGTTCCTCGCCGTTCTTGTCATTTAGCAGGACTTCCACCTTCTACTTCTCCTCCTCCTTTGGGAGAGGGACCTAGACAGTCCAGGCGGACTATGTCACACATTGATTCACACACCATGGGAGACCGTTTAGAGGATATTCCTGAACCACCTCCTCCCATTCGTGTAGACGATGGGGAATTTACTCCTACTTATGATCCTTCACCCGACTTAGCTGAGTTAGGTCCTGTGATTTCTGAGATAGGAGCCATGCATGATAGAGCTACTCACTCTAGGGCTGATTCCCCATTGACACGTTACTGGTATGGAATGCCGGAGGATGCAGAGACTCATTTTGAACCTGCCAGCACTAGCTACAGTAGTTATGCTATGTCTGGTTTCCCTACACATGATTTGGCATTTCATGTCGAATCCAACTTCGAGCCTAACACTATTCCTGGGGGCACTCTCATTCCTTACTATGGGGAGAGGTTTGGGAGCACTAGTCACATTGCACCTTCCATTCTAGTGGTGGATGTTACATCATATATCCCTTCTAGGTCTAGAGTTAGCGATCTGATTAGGATACCATACCCGAGACGAGTGACGATAGGCGGTAGTACATACTTGATTACTCAGCTCCCTTTGTTCTCTATCCCTAGTTCTTCAACTGTCCAACCTCCACCTTATTCACGTGGTCCTTCGAGTCGGCACATGGCTACGAGCCAGGTCCATACTGCGGTTACTAGACCAATTGTGTCTCAAGTTTACATACCGCCCGTTGCTTCGGGAGGCTATGTTCATGCTTCTAGAGGTCATATTACTACTTCTGCGGCATATATCCCTATTTCCGATATGTATATCCCTACTTCTAGAGCATATCTTCCTACCTACGAAGTGTCTCATGGGGCATCACATGGGATGACCTATGGACCCTATTATGGGACGCAGTACAGATAGGGTTCTTCACCTTATGGAGGCAGGTATCAACAACCTGCTTACTCTCCTAATTATGGATTTGTAGCTCCTACTAGTCAAGGTCAAACTCACTATGGTGCTTCCACACCACCCTATACGGGTCATACAGGAGGAGGAAACTATGGCCAAGGCCATGGTGGTAGTCAACCCTATATGAATCAGGGAGCGATCCATCGACCTCACCATCCTAGGCTCCCTTTCCTCATGACGCTTAATCTTCCTGACTTATCGAGACTAGTGAACAATCCTGTGGCTCATGATCCAGCTTGGCGCTCGTCCGTACCAAGCTTCCTTCGGACATACCTAAGTTTGAGGGAAAACCGGGAGAGGATCTGAGCGAACACATTACTACGTTTCACCTATGGTGCTCTTTGAATTCATTACATCAGGACTCAGTCCGTTTGAGACTATTTCAATGCACCCTCATAGGGCCTATTGTGAAATGGTATATAGAGTTACCTAGGGGTGCTTTCACTTTGTTCGAGGACCTTGCAATGAATTTTATTAATCACTTCCAGCTACCAGTGCGTTATGACATTGGTATTGAACTCTTGTCGACATTTCGGTAAGATAAAGCCACACATATTTCTGATCATATTCAAGAGTGGCGTAGACGGAAGAGGTTAATTAAAGATTTTATACCGCCAAAATTCCTCCTCGAGTGGTTCCTCAAATTGTTATTGTTGTATATAGAAAAGGATGTTCCCACATCAGGAGTACAGAATGAGGAACAAGCGACTTTTAGGGTGCAGGAACTAGAATTGATCTATGCTCAGTCTGGTTTGTTGTATGAGATTATTCCCAATGCTCCTCATTCCAGTTTCGATCCCAAAGTCAAACCTGGACCACATGCCAATGGCATTGTGGGTCGTGCAAGTGCGAAACCTGCGAATTCAGTTGCAAAACAAGTTGGTCAGTTGTCAATCAACCAATCTGCTTCGAGACAAGCTACGACTTTGTCTCAAGCCGCCCAAATAGCGAATGTACTTTCTGTGCAATCGTCAGACCAGAAGGGCAACTAGCAGCCCGGATGGAATAGAAAAAAGGGTAAAAATAATCGTAATGGTGGGAATAAGAATGAGAATGCTAACAATAATGGAAAGAATGGTCAAAATGCTGGGGGGGACAAGCAAGCTAAATGTGAGGTTAAGTTCCCTTGCAATTTGTGTAAGGACGATCACCTCACCTACTTGTGCCCTTGTATTGAGGAAGCTTCGAGATTCTTGGCACAGGGCCCAGCTGTGCTAACTAACCCTTTACCACATAATCAAAATATGAACTCGAAGTCCCATGACTAGTCTAATGATGTTCATGATCCGTCGGAGACTAGTGGTCGTGGGTGCATTAATATGGTCCGCGCTGTGAAAGTTGTGATCCGTACGAAAGATTATGGTTCATCACAACCCAGCCTAGGAAAAGAACCTAATCCACCAGGGTCCCCTTTGCGTATTGAGAAACTTGTGGATAAACCTGAGACTACACCTTGCATTCCTAAGGGAGTCATTTAGTGTTCAGGGCATAATCCAAATGCCCAAGCCGCCCAAAATTATTCAGTTGTCGAGGATTTGGGCCATAATCCTTGTGCGATGTCTGCATTGGAAGTGCTTCAGAGTTGTCCTTTGCAAAGGAAGGAATTTCTTTTTACCCTTGGTGTGAATGGAAATGATTCTTCCTCGGTGATCAAATTTGAAACTGCAGGACTTCAGCCTCGCTTGCCCTACTATGTGTCTCTTTTGGTTCACGTAAAATGTCTTAATATTATCATCAAGCGTACTGTAATTGATGAGGGCGCTGCTACTTCTGTGATGTCTTTGTCCTGTTGGAAGGGTCTAGCTTCCCCTGAGCTGTCTAAATCAGTGACCATGTTAACTGCATTTGATGGGAGATATTTTAGGATGCACGGTATCCTTCCTTCCCTTAAAGTCTGTTTGGGAGGGAAGACCGTTTTGATAGAGGTCAAGGTGGTTGATGTGCCTCTTGAATACAATCTCTTGCTGGGTAGGAATTGGATGTATAGCATGCAATCCATTTCTTCTTCCTTGTTCCACGTTGTATGCTTTCCACATAACGGGAATATTGTAATGATTGATCAAATGGCATTCAAGAATCCATCTGTTACCGCATCTTCGGGAGCTTCAATCCCGATCGTTGAACATTCTCAACTGGCAACTGGGAGTGTGGGCATAGGCGTGTACCCATCTTTCATGGGAAGCTTTAGTTGTCCTGCACTGATCCTCATGATAGGATGTAGTTTCTATGAGGCTTCGACATCTACGAGATTGGTGTCTTTTCGCACGAGTCATATGGAAGATCCATGGGTTCTTCCTGCACCGAGTACTTCGAGTGATCCCATCATGACAGACGTTCCATTGCCTGCAGCCATGATTACTTATCAGGCTAATCTGGAGTCTACTACAGGGCCTAGTCCTCCCTCTTCATGGATAGAGGAGGAGGACCCTTATGTGCTGCCGGCATGGGCAGTATAGTCATCTCACGCGAACGACTACCTTGATATGGTTTTCCCTTTGGATGAAGCAATTATTGAGGCTATGTCGAGAGTTGAGCCACCATGGGAGGAACTCCATCATAGATCGTATTTTCTTCCAGAGCTTGACCGTTTGGAGCGTGAGGATTTTAGGGTGGTTCTTAGTCAGAGAGTTGGTAGTCCTTTGGTTCCGTTAAGCTCTCCTGGTTCGATGGCTGATTGAAACATGGTGAACATATCTTCAATGATTCCTATCAACATCTCTCGCAATCCTGGCACCATAGAGAATGTCTATATTGGGGAAAAATGTTCCCATGCTGAGATTTTGGAATATATCGAGCTATTTAAGGAATTCCACAATATTTTTGCTTGGTCTTATGATGAGACGCCTAGTATTGAACCTTGAATTATCGAACACGAGATTAAGACTTACCCCAACGCTAAGCCTGTTCGACAGCGTTTACACGTGGTGAATCCTAGGAAAGCACCCACCATTAAGGCAGAGATAGAGAAGCTGTTGAAATCCAGTTTCATCTATCCCATTCCCTTGATGGAGTAGGTTTCAAACCCTGTTCCGGTGGATAAGAAGCAGGGAGCGATCCGCATATGTACTGATTTCCGCGATTTGAATCGTGCCTGTCCTAAGGACAACTTCCCCACACCATTTATTGATTAGATTTTGGATGAGTGTGTGGGTAGCGAGGTGTTCTCCTTCATGGATGACTTTTCCAAGTATAATCAAATACAGATTAAACCTGAGGACCAACATAAGACTGCATTTATTTGTCCTTGGGGAATGTTTGCATATCGAAAAATGCCTTTCGGCCTTAAAAACGGTGGAGCTACATTTCAGCGGGCAATTACATTTATCTTCCATGATCTCAAGTCAATTATTGAAGTATTTTTAGATGACCTCGCTGCCCATTCTTGTTTGAGAATGCGTCATCCCTATCACTTGACATTGGTATTTGAAAGATTCCGACACTATTCGGTTAGATTAAATCCTCATAAGTGCATCTTTTGCGTGAATTCAGGTCATTTGTTAGGATTCATTGTTTTGAAAGAGGGTATAAGAGTCGACCCTTTGAAGGTTGAGGCAATACTTCAGTTGTCTCCCCTAAAAAATATTCGTCATATTCAGTGTTTGCAAGGCATGGAAAACTTCTTACGAAGATTTGTTGTCAACTTTTCCAATTTGACTAGAGGCTTCATGCATCTCTTGAAGAAGGATACTCCCTTTGATTGGGATGAGCAAGCCCAGGAGTCCTGCAATGCACTCAAGCGAGCCCTAGCATCGGCCTCGGTGATTAGTCCCCCGGACTATAACCGTGATTTCTTATTATATGTGTCTGTGTCTTTAGAGACGATTGGTATGGTCTTGGTTCAAGAGGATGAGGAGCTCCAAGACCATGTCATATATTATCTGAGCTGGAACCTTATTGACGTAGAGATTCGTTATTCTCATGTCGAGAAGCTTGCTTTAGCTACTGTACATGCGGTTCAGCGGTCGAGACATTATATTCTCCTTCTCCAGACCTTGGTTTTGGCCCATGTCAATCCATTTCAATTCGTCCTCACCCGAAGGATGATTGGGGGGAAATATATTAAATGGATTGTCATCCTGCAAGAATTTGATCTCAAGTTTGTTTTGGAAAAATCGAAGAAGTCTTTAATCTTTGGAGAACTTATATCGGATTTCCCGAGTGAGGCCGAGGAGTTGGTTTGTGAAGATACGTTTGTCAATGAACACATCTTCTTAATCTCAACGATAGACCGATGGTATGGAGATATCATAATATATTTACAAACACTGAAGACCCCTACTCACCTCTCACGAGATGAACGACGACGATTACGT
Organism: Pseudotsuga menziesii; assembly: GCA_001517045.1. Lineage (NCBI taxonomy): Eukaryota > Viridiplantae > Streptophyta > Pinopsida > Pinales > Pinaceae > Pseudotsuga > Pseudotsuga menziesii. The sequence goes on along the minus strand of LPNX010752739.1, from coordinate 387,018 downwards.
CTCGTCTCTAAGAAATACCTCATAGTGGACAATACTTTGTACCACCATGGGGTAGATTCCATTTTATGACATTGTTTAACTCATGAGGAGGCTGAGGTAGTGCTGAATGATTTCCATGGAGGGGCGTGTGGTGGTCATTTATCTGGGCTTTCTACATCTCAAAAGATTTTAAGAGTAGGTTATTTCTGGCCATCGATCTTTAAAGATTTTATTGACGCGGTAAAGAGATGCCACCCTTGCTAGGTGTTTGCTTGTAATATGCACTCAAAACCTGCCCCGTTACATCCCATTATCACTGCCGGTCCCTTCATGAAGTGGGGGATTGATTTTATGGATTGCAACCCAACTTCGGATGGGGGGAACCATCACATTATAGTGGCTATTGATTACTTCATGAAATGGGTTGAGGCTATGCCTACAGTAAAATATGATGGTGAGATAGCCGCTCACTTTGTATTCAACCAAATTATTACTCGGTTTGGGATTTTGAAAGAGCTTGTCACTGACCATGGCTCGCACTTTCAGAACCGTATGATGGAATATTTGGCATCGAAGTTAGGGTATAAGCAATAGCACTCCTCTTCTTACTACCCCCAAGTGAATGGACAGGTAGAGTCAGTGAATAAATCACTCAAATCCATTCTCCAACGAACCATCGCACAAAGCAAGACAAATTGGCACATTATGTTATACCCTGCTTTGTGGGCATATCGAACCGTTGTTAAGACTACCACTGGTTTTTCTCCATATCAACTTGTACATGGAGTGGAGTCGATATTGCTGGTTGAATGTGAGATTCCTTCATTGAAGCTAGCTGTGGAACTCTTACCAAACACTTCACCTTTGGAGGAGCATTTGGTTAACCTTGAGCAACTTGATGAGCAACGTTGGGATGCCTTGGTGGCTCTAGAGGTTAATAAGCATCGTGTAAAGGCCCAATATGATAAGTCTATCCGTCCAAGGGAATTTAGTGAAGGAGACTTGGTCCTTTTGTGGGATCAACTGAAAGAACCCTTGGGGGCAGGGAAGTTTAATCCGATGTGGTGTGGTCCTTACGTGGTCAAGCATGTGTTAGAGAAGGGTGCCTATGATTTAGTGGATTACGAAGGGATGGCCTTGGAGGAGCCTAGAAATGGGCTTTATCTTAAGAAATACTATGCATGATTTTCATCCAAGGCTGCTTATTGTATATTATTGTACATCTTTGCATAGTTAGGTCTTTTTCTTATCATGATCAAGTTTTTGATTAGTTTTCGTTTCGTTTGGAAGATGTCAATGGAATCTTCCACCTACATAGGATTCACGGATGGTGCAAGCCGTCACACTCAACACTCAGCCTCCTATGCTTGGTTGATTTATACTCCTACGGGTCAAGTATTGTCTTCAAGAGGTGTATGTCTACGGCCATCTTCCAACAATGTTGCTGAATACAGCACCTTTATTGAGCTTCTAGGGGATGCCATTCTACATGGCATTCTATCTCTTGAGGTACGTCTTGATTTAGAGTTAGTAGTGTCATAGCTCAATGGTTTGTACCATGTTATAGATCCGACGTTATTGAGAAGGTTTTTGCATGTGAGATTGTTAGAATGACAATTTGGCAATATAACATATATACACATTCCAAGAAATAATAATCAAGTTGTTGACTGATATGCTAACTACGTGTTAGATTGGCATTTGTTTCATTCACAATAAATTAATCACAAACACAATTTTTACACATGTAAATAAATAAATCGATTACCATAAAAAATTTATATATACATAAAAAATGTGGTAATACATAGTGTCATGATACAAAATTGGGGCTTTTAAGCCGCCATCATATAATTCACGGTCATACAAAATGTATACACTCCCAAGTGTCTAATCCTATGGAGGAGGAGGAGGGTTGTGATCATGGAACGTCACTACAGCTCTAGCCAGCCATTGAAATAAATGCACCCATGCGCGTGGTACACCCACCACTTGCCACTGCATGGCCTCAGGAAAGTCCTCGACTTGCGCCATGGGAACTCTATGAGTCAGTCTCACAAAGTTGGTATGAATGCTCTGGAGCGTTCGCTCCGCATCCACACCCGTGATGTCGTCTTCTCTTCCCCTCCGTCTATGATGAGGGAAGCCCTCAGGCCGTCGTGGTCCCTCATCTGCACAAAAATGGTAGATGTAACTATGTATTGCCGTGCAAAAACATGTCTTTTTTATTCCATATAATCAAGAAAACACAAAAAAACATTAAATAACTCAAAAAATTTAAAAAGAGTGAGGGTCAAGATTCGTTACCTATATCACCATATGCCGATCCTGGTGGTAGTGGCATGTCTGGGTCCCCTTGGAAATCTATCCTTGCATAGGGGTAGTCATCGATGGCAACTATCTGTCATCGCCACCATGGAAAGAATTCAGCTAGATATGGGTTGCCCACCCTACCACCCCCCAGTCTGCTCATAGCATCTGCCCAATGCCGTTGGGCCAGATCTTGAACCCCGTGGAGAAGAATGTCCACTCTAGGGCTCAATCCTGGAACACGCTCGAAGAAAAACGTGCTCATAATACTACTGAACCCGAAGTTCCGCACCCTGCCTGCCTTGCACTCACTGAGCTAATGTTTCATGTTGCTCAGTAGTGTAGAAATCTAGTCGTAAATAGTGGGTCTCAAGCACTCCATTGCATAGAACATCAGAGGCCGCAAAGGCTGGTGAAGTGATGCTAAGACAACTATTCTGCCCAGTGTCAACAATATGGCCTTTAGGCCCAGTACCTATATAGCATTGGTAGGGACCTGACTCCCCACCTTCTCGGTGTCTGGATAATAGTACACTACAATGTACTCGTTGGTAGTCAGGCCACCCCTTGGCCTACCATGGGAGAAAAGGTTCACCACCTCCCCTCATCTAGAAATCCCTGTGATAAAGTATATGTCCTCCACCTCTATGGTGAGGGACATCCCATCAATATGGAAGGACTTTGACTCTAGATCCCAATAGTCTACCAACATCTGTAACAGTCTTGGTTTGGCCCTCAAACCACTAAGACACCAAAACGTGTAGAGTCTGCATGCACATAAAGCTTGTTGAGCCATTAAGTCGGCCCTTACTGCTTCCTCTACTTCACCATGCTCACGCTCTCTCCACTCTATGACCATCTTGCACAAAAAATTGGAAATTTTCCCATTAGTTTATTGAAAAACCATATGCGCGGCCTCATACGCTACTGTTTTCAAAACAACCGCATATGTACGCGGGTTCGAGGCCATTTTCCATGTATATCCAGCCCTATACGCGGAAAAATCCTCAATTTCCACATGGGCCGCAACGCTCATCTTGGGTTGGCCTAGAAACCTAATTAGACCATGGAAATTCATAAAAATGATATCAAAATGCAAGAGGAGAGCATGAGTAAATACCTAGAAGAAACGGTAGTGAATTCCGCCGGCTGGATCTCCTAGAATTCGCTGTTGAAAATCAGAGCTCGAATGGGTAAAAGTTTCAAATGATTTATATTTTTTACTATTTATAGAAAATTTTCAAATATTTGAAAATTTTTACCCCCTTTTATATAGTTTGGACATTTTCTAACCATTTTGGACCGTTTTTGACATAATTGGTGATGTAGAAGACCTTTTTCAGTACCGTTTCAGCCATTGGATTGACCCGTTCGTATCGATCTCAGGTATCATGTCTAAACTGGCATATAGGTTAGGTTTCACCATTGTTTACATTTTGCATGACCTTATGACCATCTCATCATGGCCTTAGGTACGAACCCACTATACTATGTCACAGAACCTTCTTGCTACTTTAGAAGTGGTATGATATGAGTGGTAGAGCTTTAGCTTCCATGGGTACCCTAGATAGCTCCTTATTTGCATTCGGTGCCCATGCTGATGTTTTCTCCTTTAGGTTGTGGGAGTCCATTGTATAGTACTACCATGACATTTCGCAAGAGCCTCATACTCCTCTTGATGTTATGCTGGCCTATTTCCCTCAGGACTCCCTTATGTCATGTTGTGAATGCATTATCATGAGATTTTCCTGCCTTATTGAGCTTTATGCCAGCTCCCGTGACATTGCGTTTCAACCATATAGCCCGAGCTTGTCTCATGTCTAGCCATGCAGAGCCATTTTTTTATATCCTTCGCAGCTTGATTCCTTTTTTACCGGGAGGGGATTTTTCCCCGAGTGTCGATATCCTACACATGTATCCTTGCATTGAGCATAGGTATGTTCCACTGCTTGGAACTATTTTGTTTGCCCTTATGAAACTCATCTCCTCCTAGTCTATAACTATAAAGCTATTTTATTCTTTTTTCAATCTTTTTAAATAATTGAAAAAGTCCAAAAAAATAAAAAAACCAAAAATCCAAACAAGGAAAGATGTTATCTTTGGCAGTTGTCGAGTCGTGTCACCTTCGAATAGAGAACTGTATATCACATCCATTGGTTGGGTTATAGTTTGACTTTAGGATCTGTACTAATTTATCTGATTTTATCTCCACCGACTGGTTAAGCTTCCAGTCCCTATGGAGCCTCGGTTGATGCCTCCTGTGTCGCAGAGATGCTCCAGTTTGTGTATCGAGTCTATGCTGCCTTCATTTAGTCACCATACGCTGTTATGATCTTGCTCGAAGGAAGTTGAAACCTGAGTCGACCATTCTTCAGTTATCTTGACTTTGCATGTCGGCCATTCCCGGTACAGTTACTGGTTCGTGCAGCTTATGATCGAGTCCTTCCACATTATACAGCTTTGCTGAGTACCTCATGTTGGATGATGGGGGATGCCTTAATTCCCTCCTTCCAGCGGATTTCATCCCATCGAATTCAGATCATTTATTCTGGGATTGGAATCTAGAGTCATTTTGAGTTCCTTGAGACTTGCAGTCATCAGTGGCAATCAGTCACACTTGTTAGTTTGCACTCTAGTACCTTGATTCCCATTTTCATTATCGATGGGTGATCTCACGTCTATTAATGGTATACATTAATGACCAGTAATCACATGATGGACTACTATGTTTGACCTCGACACCTCTATTCGCATAGTAGGACATGTACTCATAGCAGTTTGTGTAGAAGAATTTCCAGATTGGTGGCATATCTTATATGCTACCTCCTTCATTGTGCCAGTGTTCATGAGATTTCAGCTCTCGTGACTTGATTCCAGTATATGTCAGACATTTCCAGCCACTATGGAGATCTTGATCTAGTATATATCTTCATCCATTTTCCAGATCATGGTCCTTTGTATATCTTCATCATGGAGATTCTGAGCTATGTATATTGTACGTGGCAATGACTGCATATGTGATATCATGTTTCATGCCTATTCATGGCCATTGTACTCTTATGTATCCGGGACTGCTATATGTATTTGCAGTTGTATGCAGAGTTGTATTATTGTACTATGCTGATTGGGTGGCTGGTCTTTCATTTGGGATCCTTCATCACTCCACTTCTGGGATGGACTTATAATGTATTTCGGCCAACGTATGACCCCTCTGAACTCACACATTAGGGGGCATCTGTTATAGTGGATTTCACCACTCCAAGTAAATCACACTTTGTATGACCTTCCCCTATCCTGCTGCAGACTCCTTGGACCCCATGGACCATTTTTTGTCCTTTGATGTTTCCTTGATCATCCCTAAAAACATATGAAAAATGATACACGTGACTTTTAAACCTATAAGCGCGTATATACACGGGTTTGACCACTAAAATCGTGTACATCAGGATGTGTGCATAATCCAAATCCTTTTGGAGTTTTCCTTGACATGGGTCCGACTCATTTGACTCCTGGCCTTCCCTATGCCTTGAGAGCGCTCGGATTCTACCTTTCATTACCCCTTTGAAAAGCTATATAAGGAACCCCTTGGTACATTGAAGGCATAAGAGAGAATTGAGAGCAAAAAAACTATAGTCCATTGTTTTCGGAACTTATGCTTGAGTCTGCATCCCTTTGTCCCTTAGAGCACTTTTGTGTTCTTTCCAATATTTCCTTTTGCTTGTGAGCTTGCTATCGAGAGATGGAGGATTGAAACGGTGGAGGCCCAAGTGGGGGATTCAGTTTATCCGATTTGCAGACGTGCCGTCAGAGGTTGTATCTTGTAATCTCTGATTTATATTAATAGAAATATATTTTCCTGTCCAATAATGTGTGTTTGAATTTATATTTTATCCATGGGACTATGTCAAATGCTTATACATTATTGATTATATATTCTATAATAGATATAACACCATGATATATAGAATGCGTGTATTGTTTACTTGTTGTTGAGGAAGTAATCTATCAATTCAAGATGAAGTTGGAAAGCTCAACGGGGATCTACTTCAACCATCTAGAATAAGGTACAAGGTCTGATCCTTTAGTGTTAGACATTTAATTTCTATTGCATATTGGAAAAGATTGATTTCTAGAGTCAAGCTATCTGTTGTGGTACCCCAAGCCATAGGAATTTCTCTCTGTAATAGCCGCATGCCCCGATATACCATCGGTGACAATTTCAACCCTAAACATAGCATAACCAATCAATGGTGGGGCCTTGGCCTTTAGCTCCACACCATGATCATTACAATATATACAGCATATACATCTAATGCAACGGGGTCAAAACCGGGGTGTTACAGGTGTCTATTTATCTACTCTACTATCAACCCAAGTCACCTGACATGGAGACATGGATGTCTAAGATAGTACATGTAGAGCCCCAAAATAGGACATGTTGGGACTCACATACACTCACATATGTATAAAATTAAAAAATATTAAAATTACCAAAATAAAATATAGACATAATCATGTAACCTTTTGTGAATATTTATAAAATAAAACTACATCAAACACACATTGGGACATGTTTATTGTTTAGTGTTAGACTATAAACAATGCCTCTATAAACAGATCTATAACACAATGACTCAAAAAAATGATCTTTCTCTGGCATCATTACAGGTTACAATATTTGGTGTGAAGTTCCTAACCCAATGGATATGAAAATGTTCCACAAAACTTTTTATGGAGCAAGGGCTACTGAGTCTCGCCAAAGACTTATTTCTCAAACTATTGTAGCTTAAGGTTTCACTCACTGTTTTGGAATGTGACCTTATGTAGATCTGCATTGTACATTTATTCAAACACTTTTATGGCTAACTACTTTATACTTCCTGTAGATTTATTAAGCTCTAAAAGTCTTATTTTTGCATTTTTTTAGCACGAGAAAGGGTCCATTCCAAGATACTTATGGTAGCGCATAGGATTCCTGTACATGCTAATTTAATTTAGCCATTTAAATCACAACATCATGATACATGAATTATCTAAACTCAGATCTCAATATACTCAGTTCCGACTCCCAATCCTGTAGATATCTTAACAATGTTAAGTGGGCAAGTTAAATGGAAGAAACACCAAGATAAATACCTATAATCATTAGAATGTTGTATATGACCATAAATACAAGATATTGGTGGCAGCAGAGAAGTAAATGGGGAACAGTCTTCCAACTTCAATATGGTATTGTATAATGGTATAAAATTGATTGTTCATAGGAAAATCTTCCCAAAGAACGCCGAACATTAAATAGAGGGATAGTAGATTGTCTCTAAAACTTGAATACTGTGGTAGCAGTTTGCATAGAAAGGAAGAATAATACAATGCTGTAGAAAATATCTCACACATTCATTTGTTCCCAGTGGCACACCCTCATCTAATCTTCATACACAACACTGTGTATTTCCTTGCCCCTATGAAATGATAACCCCCTTCAATCAGGGACAGTCACCATGGCTGAGTGTGCCCCTCCTCATAGATGTAATCTTCATTAAAAATACAGTGCACCCTCTTTTGTATCACAGGAAGCCAAGGGATGTGTGCTCCCTCATTTAGACTAGTATTGAATGATTGTTGGGTATTGGATGGAGATCCTCATAAAGTTAATCCTAATCTAGGGTCATGTGATGACGTGAAAGAGGATTTGGTGGTATCTCCAAAAAACACCTATTGCATGTAGGGACTTCCCCCATCCATGACATTTTTGTATAATGTTTCCTTTCACCATTACCCCCATGAGAAGCACTCTACAATGTGTATGTGATAGGCTTGCTCCATGTTTTCTTTGGGGAGAAGGGAATGCTAGTAGTGATCACTGTCATTCTTCAGACAAATAAGAATTGTGAACAAAATTAAAGGAATTGCTGCAAGATGCACAAAGACTAATGACCCATCATTGGCTTTACCGTCCTCTTGCAATGCTATACTCTCATTAATAATAGTTGGGTCTTCTGTTCTAGTCAACTGACTTCTACTTGATCTTTGGACCAAGGATCCCTGCCTATGGACACCTAGATTTGATGCATTTCTTTGACTAGAACTTGCAAATCTACTTCCATTCTGGACAAATTTTCTTTTTTGTCCAGACACATAATTTTATATTCAACAGTGCATGTCTTGACTCTCAACAAGACTGACACTAAACAATAAAAATGTCCCAACGTTCCTAACCCAATGGCTCTATAAATAGATCTGTAAATAATGAATCCAAAAAAATGATCTTTCTTTGGCATCATTACAGGTTACAATATTTGGTGTGAAGTTCCTAACCCAATGGATATGAAAATGTTCCCCAAAAAATTTATGAAGCAAGGGCTACAGAGTCTGGACAAAGACTTATTTCTCCAACTATTGTAGCTTAAGGTTTCACTCACTATTTTAGAATGTGACCTTATGTAGATCTGCATTGTACATTTCTTCAAACACTTAGATGGCTAACTACTTTATTGCTTCCTGTAGATTTATTAAGTTCTGAAAGTCTTAATTTGCATTTTTTTAGTGTGAGAAAGGGTCCATTCCAATATACGTATGGTAGTGCACACGATTTCCATACATGCTAATTTAATTTAGCCATTTAAATCACAACAGCATGATACAATAATTAACTAAACTTAGATATGAATATATAGTCCCGACTCCCAATCCTGTACATATCTTAACAATGTATAAATGGCCATGTTAAATGGAAGAAACACTAACATAAATACCTCCCATCATTAGAATGTTGTATATGACCATAAATACAAGATATTCATCATAGAAAAGAAGTAAATGAGGAACAGTATTCCACCTTCAAGATGGGATTGTATAATGGTCTGAAATTGATTGTTCACAGGCCACTCTTCCCAAAGAACGCCCAAGATTAAATTAAGGGACTGTAGATTGTCTCTAAAACTTGAATACTACTATAGTAGTTTTCATAGAAAGGAAGAATAATACACTATTGTAGAATATATCTCACACAACCTTTTTTTCCCAGTGGTGCACCCTCAGCTAATCTTTATACATAGCACTATGTCTTTCCTTGCCCCTATGAAATGATAACCCCCTTCAATTAGTGATAGTCACCATGGATGAGTGTGCCCCTCTTCATGTAATGTCCCGGTTTTGACCCCGTTACATTAGATGTATATGATGTGTATATTGTAAATGATCATGGTGTGGAGTTAAAGGCCAAGGCCCCACCATTGATCGGTTATGCTATGTCTTGGATTTAAATTTGTCACCGATGGTATATCGGGGCAGGCAGCATATATTATGTTGGTCATCATGTAAATATGCATCTATAATTAAAATGAACACAACCAGCTATGGTCGCGGAAACTAAATCGAATGGGGCATGATTTTCCCAAGGATAAGGATGTGGGGAAAATTTGTCAACATTAGCCAATGAGGGAAAATACCCATGTGTCTTTTTCCCTTGTCTTATTCCAACCACCTTCATTAAGAATTTATGTTGGCAGCTGGGAGGAGTTATGGCAGTTATTGTTTTGGGGTGTGGGGTGGCAAGACTGTCAGTCCTAGTCTACGCCCTTCATTCAATTCGTCCTCATCCTTCACGCAGACTCTTCTTCCTCCCCATGAGTTGCAAAAACGCTCAAGACTTGCAATTCGCATCCACCCCCATTGTTGTTCATCCTCACGCACAGGCTCTTGGCATTTTTGGTCTCATGCAGACATTTTCTTGGCTCCACGGGTTTGCTGAACACTCACGCATGCCCAATTTCGTGTCCTCTCTATGCTCTGTTTGTTTTTCCCACCATTTCCCATCCATTATTTCTCTCCACACACAGGAATTTCCTGGTTTTTACCCACGTCGTTTTCCTCCACGTATTTGTGAATGATGTGGCTGAATCCTTTCCCCATGGGTCGAATTGTGGGTTCTGCGTTGATTTTTACTCATGCCCAGGACGGGAGTCTGTAAATTCGTTTCCAGCATGGTCTGTGTGAGTCTTCCCGTGGCTCAATTGCCTTGGACAGACTGTTGATTTTTCCCCTGCTGTAAGTGTGTTTGCTGCTGCATTTGGGAATTCGTTGTATGTTGCTTGAGATTCGTTTTTCCCTGGTTAAGCTGTGACAGTTAAATGAGTTGCTTGTGGGAAATGGTTGGTCTTCGGACTGTATTGGGAGAAAGGACATGGGATTAGTTTTGCTTGATAAACCTGGTGGCTGGAACCACATAGACAGAGCTAGAGGGCTGGCCTTCTTCTCCATCACCCCTGAATACCACTAGAAGGGAATGCAGGGCCTAAGGGACTGTGTAGCAGAGAAGGGACTGATTCCTTGTGTTGGGTGTGGATGGGTGTCTTAGAGGTCAGGCTAGTTCTGGTGTAGGTGTCCCTGGCTCTGTAATGAGCTCACCAGCTTAGCAATCTGCCTTCTCCAACTCCTTAATGGCCTGATAAACCCAACTTTGTTGGCTTAGCTGTGTTTTGTTCATCCCTGGCTATGTGTAAGCCTGCTTGTTCCCTTATTCCTTGGAGAATCATGCCCAGCTTGGGGGTGGCAGTGCTACTGAGAGATTAAGGAGCACGCTGGCCTATGGTTGGGTGGAACGTTGCAGCGACGTAGCTGGTTGCGGATCGAGTTCCTCATAAGATAAGTGATCTTGCCCATTTTTCTCTACAATTGTAAATTCTGTTAATGAAAATGATGAACATGTTAAATGAATGCTTGTTTGAATGCATGATTGATTCCGCTGTGCCAGACACATAATGGTAGTTGTGTATGTTGATTAATTGCATTTGTATATGATAGATATTCCTATGTGCATACTCTAGTTCAATATACTAGTTTAAGCATTCTGTTCCAGCATTTCAGAATTTTTATTCCTATACATGTTCATGGGGCTCTTAGCCTGGGTGTTTGAAGCATTGGTCGCGTCTTCCTTTCCGGTCGGAGGCATGGGGATGTGACACTTCATAGATGTATTCTTCATTAAAATTATAGTGTTCCCTCTTTTCTATCACTGGAAGCTAAGGGATGTGTGCTCCCTTATTCAGACTAGTAGTGAATGACTGTTGGGTATTGGATTGAGATCCTCATAAAGTTAATCCTAATGTAGGGTCATGCGATGATGTGAAAGAGGATTTGGTGCTTTCTGCAAAAAAAGGCATGTAGCCTGTAGGGAATTCCCCCATCCATGAAATTTTTCCATAATGTTTCCTTTCACCATTACCCCCATGAGAAAAACTCTACAATGTGTATGTGATAATCTTTCTCCATGTTTTCTTTGGGCCGAAGGGAATTCTAGTAGTGATCACTCTCATTCCTCAAACAAATAAGAAATGTGAACAAAATTAGTGAATTGCTGCAAGATGCACAAATACCAATGACCCATCATTGGATTTACCGCCCTCTTGCAATGCCATACACTCATTAACAATAGTTGGGTCTTCTATTCCAGTCAGCTAACTTCTACTTGATCTTTGAAACAAGGCTCCTTGCCTATGGACACCTAGATTTGATGCATTTCTTTGACTAGAAATTCAAAATCTACTTCTAGTGTGGACAAATTTTTTATTTTGGCCAGACACATAATTTTATATTCAACAGTGCACGTCTTGACTCTCAACAAGTCTGACACTAAACAATAAACATGTCCCAACATTACTAACCCAATCTCTCTATAACACAATGGCTCTATAAACAGATCTATAAACAATGAATCCAAAAAAATAATCTTTCTCTGGCATCATTACAGGTTACAATATTTGGTGTGAATTTCCAAACCCAATGTATATGAAAATGTTCCCCAAAAAAATTATGAAGCAAGGGTTACAGAGTCTAGTCAAAGAATTATTTCTCAAACTATTGTAGCTTAAGGTTTCACTCACTGTTTTGGAATGTGACCTTATGTAGATCTGCATTGTACATTATTTCAAACACTTTGATGGCTAACTACTTTATACTTCATCTAGATTTCTTAAGTTTTGAAAGTCTTATTTTTGCATTTTTTTAGAGTGAGAAAGGGTCCATTCGAAGATACTTATGGTAGTGCACAGGATTCCCGTACATGCTAATTTAATTTAGCAATTTAAATCAAAGTAGCATGATACAAGAATTAACTAAAATTAGATCTGAATATACTCAGTCCCGACTCACAATCCTGTAGATATCTTAACAATGTATAAATGACCAAGTTAAATGGAAGAAACACCAACATAAATACCTCTCGTCATTAGAATGTTGTATATGAACATCAATACAAGATATTCGTCACAGTAGAGAAGTAAACGAGGAACACTATTACACCTTCAAGATGGGATTGTATAATGGTATGAAATTGATTGTTCACATGCCACTCTTCCCAAACAACGCTCAACATTAAATTAAGGGACTGTAGATTGTCTCTAAAAATTGAATACTATTGTAGCAGTTTGCATAGAAAGGAAGAATAATATACTGCTATAGAATATATCTCACACAGTCATTTGTTCCTAGCTAATCTTCATACACAACACTATGTCTTTCCTTGCCCCTATTAAATGATAACCCCCTTCAATCAATGACAGTAACCATGGCTGAGTGTGCCCCGCTTCATAGATGTAGTTTTCATTAAAAATACAGTGCGCCCTCTTTTGTATCACTGGAAGCCAAGGGATGTGTGCTCCCTCATTCAGATTGGTAGTGAATGACTGTTGGGTATTTCATGGAGATCCTTATAAAATTAATCCTAATCTAGGGTCATGTGCTGATGTGAATGACGATTTGGTGGTCTCTACTAAAAAAGGAATGTAGGATGTAGGGACTTTCTCCATCCATGGATTTTTTGTGTAATGTTTCCTTTCACCATTACCCACATGAGAAGCACTCTACACTATGTATGTGATAAGATTTCTCCATGTTTTCTTTGGGGAAAAGGGAATGCTAGTAGTGATCACTGTCATTCTTCATACAAATAAGAAACATGAACAAAATTAAAGAATTTCTGAAAGATGCACAAATACCAATGACCCATGATTGGATTTACCGCTCTCTTGCAACACCATACTCTCATTAGCCATAGTTGCATCTTTTGTTCCAATCAGCCGACTTCTACTTGATATTTGGACCAAGGCTCCTTGCCTATGGACACCTAGATTCGATGCATTTCTTTGTTTAGAACTTCCAAATCTACTTCTTGTCTAGACAAATTTTCTATTTTGTCTAGACACATAATTTTATATTCAATAGCACACATCTTGAATCTCAATAAGTCTGACACTGAACAATAAACATGTCCCAACATTCCTAACCTAATGGCTCTATAAACATATTTGTAAACAATGACTCCAAAAAAATGATCTTTCTTTGGCATCATTACAGGTTACAATATTTTGTGTGAAGTTCCTAACCCAATGGATATGAAAATGTTCCCCAAAAAATTTATGAAGCAAGGGCTACAGAGTCTGACCAAAGACTTATTTCTCAAAATGTTGTAGCTTGAGGTTTCACTCACTGTTTTGGAGTGTGACCTTATGTATATCTGCATTGTACATTCTTCAGACACTTTGATGGCTAACTACTTTATACTTCATGTAGATTTATTAAGTTCTGAAAGTCTAATTTTTCAGTTTTTTAGCGTGAGAAAGGGTCCATTCGAATATGCTTATGGTAGTGCACAGAATTCCCGTACATGCTAATTTAATTTAGCCATTTAAATCACAGCAGCATGATATAAGAATTAACTAACCTCATATCTGAATATACTCAGTCCCGAATCGTAATCCTGTAGATATCTTAACAATGTATAAATGGCCAAGTTAAATGGAAGAAACACCAACATAAATACCTCTCATCATTAGAATGTTGTATATGACCATAAATACAATATATTTGTGGCAGCATAGAAGTAAATGAGGAACAATATTCCACCTTCAAGATGGGATTGTATAATGGTATGAAATTGATTTTTCACAAGCCACTCTTCCCAAAGAACGCCCAACATTAAATTAAGGGACTGTATATTGTCTCTAAAACTTGAATACTACTCTAGAAGCTTGCATAGAAAGGAAGAATAATACACTGCTATAGAATATATCTCACACAGTCATTTGTTCCTAGTGGTTCACCCTCAGCTAATATTCATACACAACACTCTGTCTTTCCTTGTCCCTATGAAATGATAACCCCCTTTAATCAATGACAGTCACCATGGTTGAGTGTGCCCCTCTTCATAGATGTAGTCTTCATTAAAAATACAATGTGCCCTCTTTTGTATCACTAGAAGCCAAGCGATGTGTGCTCCCTCATCCAAAAGGGTCGTGAATGACGTTTGGGTATTGGATGGAGATCCTCATAAAGTTAATCCTAATATAGGGTCATGTACTGATTCGAAAGAGGATTTGGTGGTCTCTGCAAAAAAGGCCTGTATCATGTAGGGACTTCGCCCATCCATGCCATTTTTGTGTAATGTTTCCTTACACCATTACCCCCATGAGAAGCACTCTACATTGTGTATGTGATAAGCTTTCTCCATGTTTTCGTTTGTGCGAAGGGAATGCTAGTAGTGATCAATGTCATTCTTTAGGAAAATAAGAAATGTGAATAAAAATAAGGAATTGTTCCAAGATGCACAAAGACCAATGACCCATCATTGGCTTTACTACCCTCTTGCAATGTCATACTCTCATTAACAACACTTGGGTCTTCTGTTCCAAACAGTCGACTTATACTTGATCTTTGGACCGAGGCTTCTTGGCTATGGACACCTAAATTTGATGCATTTATTTGACTAGAACTTCCAAATCTACTTCCAGTCTCGACAAATTTTCTATTTTGGATAGACATATAACTTTATATTCAAAAGCGCACGTCTTAACAACAGTCTTGGTCACTGGATATTACAATGACAAATGATTAGTTTGTCATTGTAATAGCTTGTTAACTTGAGAGACTACAGTTATACTTTGGGGTCTATTTTTTGAAAATGAATGTACATTCTATATCGAGATATTGGCAGGCACAGTTTTAACTTTTATTCAAAACATTTGATGGCTAAGCCATTCTCTTCATCTGAAATCCTAGTAAAGCTGTTGATAATTTAGCAATTTGCATTTTCAAATGTTGATTTTTTTTAGGTCGTATGTAAATAATTTTGTATCAACTTAAATAGAGAAAAATACATAATTATATTCTCAGGTCTACGTTTCAGGCAATGGTGGCCTTACAGATTCATCAACATACATATGAGAAAGGTTATCACTACACCAATAAGTGGTTTGTCTATGCAGTGTCGTACAAGGTTAGTTAGTTGGCACCAAGAATGGGGAGATCAAATAGGTAGTTAATTGATACCAGTAAACCAGAGAGAACCTATTGAATTATATTGTCACCATACCTTCTTGATGTTTTATCCATAAAGGGAACCTAAGGTTGGTGGAAGTTAAGATTGTTGATCAGACTTGCCTGAAGCTACCTGATCACATGCGGTTTCTTATATGGTCACCCATTATGAGGCATTTTCAGTGTTTATCCATTAACATGTGATATATTTACAAATAAGTCATGGTAATTTTATGGCCTTCCACAACAACTTGATATTGCTAATACTAGAATGATGGTCTACGTGTATATGGTGTTGTGAGGTTTAAGAGAAAGGATATTGAAGAGACTAAATTGCTTAGGTCAGCTAGTAATATAGTTATTTTCATAAATGGTTGGAACCTAGAATGAATAGTGGAAGAGCCATGAGCAATTAGCCACAAGCATGTTCAAATTTGCATTGACAAAATCTTGAATCAGCATATGACCATAAATACAATATATTTGTGGCAGCATAGAAGTAAATGAGGAACAATATTACACCTTCAAGATGGGATTGTATAATGGTCTGAAATTGATTTTTCACAGGCCACTCTTCGCAAAGAACGCCCAAGATTAAATTAAGGGACTATAGATTGTCTCTAAAACTTGAATACTGCTCTAGCAGTTTGCATAGAAAGGAAGAATAATACACTGCTGTAGAATATATCTGACATAGTCATTTGTTCCTAGTGGTTCACCCTCAGCTAATATTCATACACAACACTGTGTCTTTCCTTGTCCCTATGAAATGATAACCCCCTTTAATCAATGACAGTCACCATGGATGAGTGTGCCCCTCTTCATAGATGTAGTCTTCATTAAAAATACAACGCGCCCTCTTTTGTATCACTAGAAGCCAAGGGATGTGTGCTCCCTCATCCAAAAGGGTAGTGAATGACGTTTGGGTATTGGATGGAGATCCTCATAAAGTTTATCCTAATCTAGGTTCATGTACTGATGTGAAAGAGGATTTGGTGGTCTCTGCAAAAAAGGCCTGTAGCATGTAGGGACTTCCCCCATCCATGCCATTTTTGTGTAATGTTTCCTTACACCATTACCCCCATGAGAAGCACTCTACATTGTGTATGTGATAATATTTCTCCGTGTTTTCATTTGTGCGAAGGGAATGCTAGTAGTGATCACTGTCATTCTTTAGAAAAATAAGAAATGTGAATAAAAACAAGGAATTTCTGCAAGCTGCACAAAGACCAATGACCCATCATTGGCTTTACTACCCTCTGGCAATGTCATACTCTCATTAACAACAGTTGGGTCTTCTATTCCAAACAGTCGACTTATACTTTATCTTTGGACTGAGGCTCCTTGGCTATGGACACCTAAATTTGATGCATTTCTTTGACTAGAACTTCCAAATCTACTTCCAGTCTTGACAAATTTTCTATTTTGGCTAGACACATAACTTAATATTCAAAAGCGCATGTCTTAACAATAGTCTTGGTCACTGGATATTACAATGACAAATGATTAGTTTGTCATTGTAATAGCTTGTTAACTTGAGAGACTACAATTATACTTTGGGGTCTATTTTTTGAAAATGAATGTACATTCTACCTTGAGATATTGGCAGGCACAGTTTTAACTTTTATTCAAAACATTTGATGGCTAAGCCATTCTCTTCATCTGAAATTCTAGTAAAGCTGTTGATAATTTAGCAATTTGCATTTTCAACTGTTGATTTTTTTTAGGTCGTATGTAAATAATTTTGTATCAACTTAAATAGAGAAAAATACATAATTATATACTCGGGTCTGCATTTCACGCAATGGTGGCCTTATAGATTCATCAACATACATATGAGAAAGGTTATCACTACACCAATAATTGGTTTGTCTATGCAGTGTCGTACAAGGTTAGTTAGTTGGCACCAAGAATGAGAAGATCAAATAGGTAGTTAATTGATACCAATAAACCAAATAGAACCTATTGAATTATATTGTCACCATACCTACTTGATGTTTTATCTATAAAGGGAACCTAAGGTTGGTGGAAGTTAACATTGTTGATCAGACTTGCCTGAAGCTACCTGATCACAGGCGGTTTCTTCTATGGTCACCCATTATGAGGTATTTTCAGTGTTTATCCATTAACATGTGATATCTTTACAAATAATTCATGGTAATTTTATGACCTTCCACAACAACTTGATATTGCTAATACCAGAATGATGGTCTACGTGTATATGGTGTTGTGAGGTTTAAGAGAAAGGATATTGAAGAGACTAAATTGCTTAGGTCAACTAGTAATATGGTGATTTGCATAAATGGTTGGAACCTAGAATGAATAGTGGAAGAGCCATGAGCAATTAGCCACAAGCATGTTCGAATTTGCATTGACAGAAACTTGAATCAACATATTCCCAGCTTTCAAATTGTCATTTTTCAATATAAGAAGATGTGCCATTCTTATTGAATTTTGATGTTTATGTCGTTACCTTGTTTACTTACCATCAAACAATGGAATATCTAAGAGGTGATATCAAGGCTACAATATGTCTATGCTACCATCCAAGGCCATGAAAGAGAGGAATATTTTTTTAATATATTGATCTGCGCAAGGAAAACCAAGTCTAGGAGGTAATGTTTTATATCAAGATCACCCTCCTTGGCCAAGTCAATTAAAACAAGGGTTACTTAACGGACAATGCATTTATTGATTGACCGCTATGCTGTAGTTTTCCCATTCTTATGTGACATTTCCTGCTCACAATGTCTCATGGATACAATGGAAAAGTGAAGTGAGTTGTTTATCCCCTGATCGGACAGCTGAGGGGCCTCAAATGATAGAAGTTTGTGTTGGTGTTGAATAAGAGAGATATGCACCTCATGTACATATTATAGGAGAAAGCAATAAGCTAGTTATGTGGGATAAAGAAGAGAATCTATGTTTCCTCATTGTGGGGAGGGGAGCGAAGAAAGGTGAACATGTCTCAAGCTTGAGAGAATCTGCTCACATTTGTTTTAGACTGCATACTTAGTGTTCTCACTGCTATGAAACAACAATAATTTAATGGTTCCTAACCTTATATTAGCTAGAACAATGATTATACTAGCACTAATCTTCTCATATAGTTTCACTGCCTTGAATTCCAGCTGTCTTTCAAATTTTAACTAGAATATTTTTGATACCTGATAGTTTGTGTTTGCAAATAGTTCAACAAAAGTGTCTTTGCTGTCATTGATGATGCATGGTGCCCAGATAATCTATTTTTAGGAATAAATCTTCATTTCTTATTTACGAATCTGAACTCTTCCAAGTCTTTGAAAACCTGTAGCCATAGAACCTTTAGAAGGCTTCTGTCTGTAGAAAACATGGAACTATTCCAAAAGATAATCCTCCTGTTCAAAACCTTTAACAAATGCAAGCAACTTTAATCCATATTTTATATCAAGCATGTCCATTACTTGGAATAAACCTATTTTAAAGCTTGACTAAAGCAATTGAAACCTTTGTACAATGCACGTGTTTTTATAATACCAAGCTATCCAATTTCCTCTTTTTCTTCCCAATCCATGTTGTGTCTTGAATCCTTTTCTTTGGGATTTTTTATTCAATAAAGGAAACAGAGTTTTCTTTCCAGAACTCACAGCTATCACTTGCTCTATATAGGCAAGGAAAGGAGATAACAGATGCTCAGAAAACAACCCATGAATAGTAACAACAATAAATTATTTCAACATCCACATAGTTGCAACTGTCTTGCTCAATGCTATAGTAATCCAAAGAAACATACAAATCACTTCCAACATACATGAGATAAATATGTACACATCAAAACAACTCTGTGTGGAAATGGAACACTCAATTGGAGCTCCCTACTCAAACTGCAGGGAAAGTAGCAAGACAAAGGCTAGGAAGGCACCCTTTAGCAACACGATCAAACCATGCAGCCATAGGTGATCCCATCCTTGCTCCAATCCTTGCAGCAAGCATTGTTAGCTCCCTTTTCAAGAAGTGTTGTTTTCTCGGGTATCAAAGGTACCCACATAGTAACAGGTACCTGGGAAGGTGCACTTAGGACTAATTAAACTAATGCAACCATTTTTGGAAAGTCCTCATACGTAATAGAGTAAGTAACAAGTTGTTGATGAAGTCAACACCAAATAACATTCATTATAGTCTGTCACCTACTTTAGGGAATATGAGCAAGGACATATGGCTCTGATAAAATGAGATAAATTTTTGTTCTCATAGCCATTCTCAACCCAAACCTGAACAAATCAAGGTGAATCCTAATAAAATTGCTTCAATTGACACAAGGATGTGCAAATATTTAGCTACATGACTTTATGTTGATTACATTGTTTCCAATTGACATGTTCAATAGCAGTTTAAGTTTCTAGTTTTTTCTAATATCCCTAATTGATTCATATAAACAACATCAACAAGTAGGATGCATCACAACCTATGCATTTTTCCATGAGTTCTCAGCAAGACAACCATAGAGAAGCAAAAAGACAAACCGAGTTGGCAGGTATTCGATGATGTATGTGCCCATATATTCTCATCATTTCTTTAGATTTACATGTTTCTTTTTGAAAAAAAATGTACAAATTTTATTGTAATTTTTTTTCTCCATCCTGTAAATGCTATAGAGTAGGATTCCTGGGTTTTTTGCACTGAGTGGGTTAAATCGACCAAAGTTTGTGGAATCACATTAATAACAACCTTTGTTTTATTTTTTTCTGCATAATTTCTAAAGGCTATGGTCTACGTTATTAGCTATTGTAGTTTATTTAGATATTCAGTTGCAAGTATGTCTTGAAATAGTTGTTTCAGTATTTCAGGAATGCCTGTGTTTGAAGAAGTGTGTCTTCCTCTTCTTCAACCTTGATTGTAATGTTGCATATATTACGGACCCAAGCCCACCATATTATGTCTTTTAGGACCTTTTATTCTAGTCGGTCAGGTTGTGGTCTAGTAGCAGGCCAAAGGGAATTTAGTATTTACCACAACTAATTCAAGTTCAATTCTTGGCACATTCACACTAGGGAATACCCAAAGCAACATGTCGAAGGATTTTTGTACTGGTCAAAATTTTAGTGCTTCTCGTAAAAAATATATTGCATATTTTATCTTTCCAAGGTGTATTAGGCATATTTTGTAAAGGCTGGTTGATTTCATGTAATTCTGATGAAGTGATATTTTGAGGATATGTGGAAAATTTTTGTTAATTTTAGGGAGATTTAGTCCATGGAGAATCAATCCAAATAATTCTTTATAGTTTTCCTTGCACTACAAGATGGACTTAAGTATTTGGGCTTCATATTAAAACCAAATTACTATTCCAAAGCTAATTGGAATTTTCTTGTTGGGAAGGCGGAAAGGGAGCTGAATCTATGGTGTAACAAATGTATTTCTAGGGCTAGAATATTGGTATTGGTGAAATATATGCTCGAAGCTATACGAATTTTATGGATTTCTCTTACATATGTTCATAAGGAAACTATAGAGCAAATAAGAAAGATAAGCTTCATATTCTTATGGGTTGGTGGTAAGTATTTCCTAGGTTGTATGGTAGAAAATATATTTACCCAAAGACATGGGAGGATGGGGATTAAAGAATCCACATTACTTTTCCAAAGCACTAGCAACCAAAGGTATTTGGAGACTTATAAAAGGGGTGGGTCTATGGGAAAAAGTGATTACTCATAAACTCATAAATCCTCTCACTATAGAAGAAAGGATTCAGAAAAGGGACAAAATAATGAAAATGGGTCTTGTATGTGGAAAGATGCAGTTCAAGCCTTTAGTCTTGTTGGGGATTGGCTAGCCCATGTTAGCGTTCTACTATGATCAATGGTTACTTGTTGTGGATTGGCTAGCTCATGTTAGAATTATACTATGATCAATGATTACTTGTTATATAATAATCAAATGCTATCCTCCTTGAAAATAACATCAACATATTGCATCTAATATTAGGGAACAAAAATCAATTAAAAATCACCAAATAAACTAAATTTAGAACAACTAGCAATTGTCTCGAATTGTTTGAATTGCTGGAGTACTCTTGCCACTAAATATGGGATATATCTTTGACTGTCCATGAATTTATGATAATCTCCCTTTAACTGTTGACTTTCTTCTATATGCTCTATTTTCAACTTTGAAAAAATCTCTTCAAATCTGGGAATGATTCTCTATTTTATGAAAAAGAATTTAGACTCAAATTTTACTGACACTTGATAGTTGTTTGATCCATGAAGATATTGGATAAAGCCCACTAAATCTTGAACTAGTGCTTGAATGCTAATTTCATGGCTTCAAATCTTGTATTGTTTTCAAAAAATTAGCTATAAATAAGCTTCAATAATGAGTTGATATGTTGCAGGCTAAGAGATAGTACAAACTGCTATAAAAATCAGATTTAGAGGAATTTGTCTTCTCATGACTAGGTACTTGGGATTTGTTGTCAATGGTTATGTTTTAATCAGTTGGTGATGACTATGATCTCTATCAATAGGATGCTCATGTTGTAAATGTACTTGAAATGAAATTTTTCACATCCATATTTAATGCCTAATTTGGAGGGATTTGAACTAATCCAAATCATCTGTTGAACACTTTGCCATCCTTAAATCTCTTTGCAACAACCCTTGATTTGACATATTTGTCTGTCGAGTTTTATTCTTTACTTGATCCAAGATTGTTTGCTTGATGAGAAAAAACTACTATGATCAAATTTAAGTAATACACCAACTCTATGAATTTCATATTCTCTATATCCTAATCAAAACTACCTTTGCAATTTTTGCATCATATGGAATTCAACCTACTTTGGTAAATCAAAATGAGTTTGCAATGCATAAATTCACACCTCTTGATAGTAGATTTCTTTTCTGCTGACTGGTTTTTCTTAGTTGGTGGCCTTCACCCATAGATTAGCCTCACCATTCTATCATATAATAACATCATAGCTATCAATCACTTGAATTATCAATACTGAAGGAAAATTTTCATTTTTTAGATGTTTGAGTGAACAGTAAGATCACTTTCTTATACACTTCTCCAACCACATTTGCATCAAACCTTTGACCATCCATATCCCTAAATAACTAATGAACAACAATATCTTCCTTATCTTGTTTTAGGTAGGCAAGGAACATTTTAATTGCTACTATTGTAAAATAGAACCCGATATGGGAATAGGGGAGCTTTGGACCAGGGGCAAAGGATCCTGCTTCTTGATGCTTAGAGATGTTACTAGAAAACACCCAATTCATGATCTATGACCTTGTGGAATGTATTTGCCTCACTCTGCCCTAAATGGGTCATGGAATCAACTGAATGCATATTTAGTTTTGACATTGAGGAATCATGCACATTGTTTCCCATGTTTCCCATAAGTTGTTCACTTAATTTTTCATGAGGGTTTATGGGTTGGTTTCTGAGTTTTCTGGGAAAGTATAAAGTATGATGTTGTCATTTTATTAGTTGTAAAATGAATTCTGGGAAATCCATGCCACTTGTAGACAATTAAAGGAAATGAACAAGGATATTATCTAACATAGAATACTTAAAGAGCCAATCAAAGTGGAAACTTAGATATGTATTGCAGATGTTTTAATATTTTACTTGCATAGATGCAGTGTAGTGACATGGGTGCATTGTTCCAATATTCAGTTGTGCTAAGTTGCTACCATACTGTCATGCTCCCTTTGCATGTGCACTTTCATTATGGACACACAACATAACATAATGTGGATGAGATAGCATGGATGGACAGGTTAACAATTCATCGAATGGAGGAGTCCAATGGTGACAGTGGATTGTCTTCCTTTTTTCCTTGTTTAAAATGAAGAGCTGCAACTGTGAGAAATGTAATTGCAAGTAAAATTCATGTATCATAAACATAATCCTGATGAAAATATCATTTTTGAACAATTTATAAATACGTTTTTCCTAGTTTTTTGCTATAATAAAGGATGCATTGATGAGTTAAACTTATTATATGTTTTCTTGATATCTGATACATCCCTATTCACATGTTATTTATTAGTGTCAGGAAAGTTTTAAATTATAGTTTATATCCACTAGAAATGGGAATTCATGGTATGAGCTCTATATTTTTAATAGGAGGAATGCGAAGATGAGGAGATTTCAGTTACTCCAGAATTTGGTCTTTATGGAAGGAATACTTTCTTGTTTACTCAGCTAACCTTTTCAGCAGACTATGTTAGGTTTGAGATACTCAAACATAACTTATCTTTTGATGAGGTTCATACTTTTCAGTGGAGCTTATCTAACATAGAATACTTAAAGATATTCTGGCTTTCCCAAGTGATTAAAATTCTGGTC
Source organism: Pseudotsuga menziesii (assembly GCA_001517045.1). NCBI lineage: Eukaryota > Viridiplantae > Streptophyta > Pinopsida > Pinales > Pinaceae > Pseudotsuga > Pseudotsuga menziesii. The sequence continues at coordinate 363,078 of LPNX010752739.1, read as the reverse complement.
ATTTTGTTGTCTTTAGGTACCAATTATTGGCATCTTCATATCTTGTGCTTCTTTGTGTTTGTTGATATGAAGTTCCTCAGCAAAATAAGTATATGTTTGAAATTTGAATGCCTCGACTAGGAATGGGATTCTCTTTTGCTGATATTTAATTCTGCTTTAAACCACTTACCAATTTACAGACTTACAGTAGACAAGAGGGAAAGTTTTGTTTTTGATGTAGTGATGGCATTGGGATATGAATCCTTTCAGGAAGGACTCTTCTTTGGACTATGAGAATGATAGTGATGAAGAATGGGAAGAGGTACCCATCACTAAATCTATTTGGTAAGACTATTTGTAGTATTTTTATTAACTTTCTTACTTTGTTAAAAATTTCAGGAAGATCATGGGGAAATCCTTTCTGACTATGACAAGGATGACGAGGAAGAAAATAATGAGGTTGACATAGATAAGTTTAAATCTGAGGAAGATGATGAAAGTGATGGGTTTTTTGTGCCTGGTGGATATCTTTTTGAAGATGAGGTAAATTCTATAGAAAACATTTGTTTGATGGGGTTCTTTATGGAGTACATAAAAAGTGTTTGCTGTTATTTTAGTGTTTCCTATTGCAATGTCCAAGTTTTATTTGGGGTAATTGAAGGTTCATCCCCTTGTTTTAGTGTTTCTTTTTGCAATGTCCTAGTTTTATTGGGTGTAATTGAAGATTCATTCCCTTGTATTGTTGCTAGAATTTACCTCAAAAGCAGGGTTATTATAGAAGTATATAAGTTGAAATAAATCATTTAATTACTTAGGGGATGTATATCATTGATGATATTTATTGGCCCTCATGACTATTAGTAATCCATCGAACTGTGCATCTAATGGAGTTACAAAAAGGGATCCTAACAGAGAAGTTGCTATAAATGGTTGCTATATTAACCTTTTTTATTATTATCTTCTACAACCTCCTTATGGGTTATAACCTCTTCCTCTTTTACCACACTTACATCATTGACCTCTCCTTCAAAACTTTATTTAAAATCTATAGGAATCTTAATGTTGTTCTCCTTTTACTTATAGCCTCAATTGGGTTGCTTCTTTCTTCCCCTAATCCACACATTCATAAACAAGAAAAATGTTCATTAAACTCTTGTCCTCATGGGTATGTCCTTAGGGACTCTACATACTTGGATGCATAATAGATGATTGTTGCATTATCATTCTTTTCCAACTCTAGCAGAACGTCAAATACCTACTACTCATCATTTTCTCTCAGCTCCCTTGCATGGATATTTAGATTCACCTCCTCTTCGTAGAAGGTTTCGTCAATATCTTCTCTTTTGACACATCAATGTTGTAATATGTATAACATTTAATGTACATAGATCCAACTTTAGGATATTCATCAAACACTTTAAAATGCATTTAAGATGTATTTTGATGACGATGATCCATTTGATGGACAACCTATAATTTTTTTCTATTTTGTATATTCCATTGGAATTCCTATTCATAATTTTATTTATGTAAAATGTTTTAATGACATTGAATGATAAAACTACATTTCATGGTATTATATGTATAATTTGTATTCATTTTTTTGTATTTTTAATATAGTACTATGTAATAGTTGTAAAAAAAACTATCTCTTTTTATCCGTATTTTATTTATGTGATTGTTATATTTTTAATTATATATAAGTTTACGAGAGTTCCTTAAAATGTTTAAATCACATCCTTCTCTTTATTTCATTATTTCAATAAGCTAAAATACATGTTTATCTTTATTTCATTGTTTCAATAATTTACACAATACAATGAAAAAGCATTACAATTTTTCTTGTGATAATTTTATTTATTTGATTGTTTCAATAATTTACACAATACAATCAAAATCATTACAGTTTTCCTTATGCTAATTTTAGTTACAGGGAAAATTGTACATAGCTTTCAGGAATTAGTTTATCATAAATACTAGTTACTAGTAAGTTGTAATACTAATAATTATGTAGTTTGTGGATTGATATCTATGATAAATTTGTTTGAATATCATCACTATCAAGCAATAAAAACTTCTTAAAGGATGCTAGGTCAATGGTAGAGCGCCTGCCTAATTATAGGCAAGAGGTTGGTGGTTCTATTCCTCGATGCCCTATCATAAATTTGTGACTACAAAAATGACTAAATTCACATGTATACGACTATTAGTAGCTAATTTCCCATATCTTAGTCGTATTTAGCGTAGTTATTAATATGCTAACATCTAGTAGTTTATTTATTCCTATATTTGGTCATTAATTGTTGCAATCAGTGGCTACATCAGTGACTAAATCAATGACTAAATATGTGACTAAATCAATGACTAAATCGTTAACTATCAATGACTAAAACAATGACTAAATCAATGACTAAATCATTAACTATCAATGACTAAATCATTGTCTATCAATGACTAAATCAATGACTACTAAGTCATGCTATTAATGACTAGTGAAATACGACGATATATATGATAGTGGAAATTAGTTACTATTAGTCACTGACTAAAAAATAGTTGTTTATAGCCTGATTTTAGTCATTAATTTCTCATTTTGTACTAGTGATGAGGCCCTAGTCCACCTTTTTCCTATCGTAGGTATATGCTATCTATTTTGAGATTCGTCACGTTATGGATTCTTATTGGTCACTAATCCTTCATTTGATAACAAAACCCATGTTTTTGGGATAGAACATTTTCCTATCGTGCTCATGTTCTTTGCATAGTAACCCACATAATTGTATAGGGACTCTATAGGGAATCCTTTACGTACATGTGAGATATGGCCAACAAGTTGAGGATGGGTACATTAGCGATGGAACTTGAGGACCATTCCATGGTATAATGAAAAATATAGGACCTTATACCGTATAATTTTACTATGGAGATATGTTACATGTGTACGGTCCCAAACCACCACATTCGCCCACCACATGGAATATTTGGCTTGGAAGTGGGATATGGTACTGCTAGTTTTGAAGTTAATTAGAACACTAGACATGGTTCTTGGTTCCTGTGATGTTGTTGAATGCAAAAATGTAGGCTATTATACCATAAAAATTTTCTATGGGGCTCATGAGACATCATTGTATCCCTTAGACACCACAAAAGGTCCTCTAAAGGGAATCATTGTCACATGATCACTTGATATAATGGCAATTTTGAGTTTAGTACATTAAGGATGGTTATAATAAGTTTTGGCATGGTCCAAGGTCAAAATAGATAGTTTGAAGCCATAGTGTTTTTCCTTTAGGACTCATGGACTATGTGTGGGCCCCATGCCATCAGATGAGCCTTTGAATATGGAATTATTGGCCTACAACAAGGTTGTGGTGTCCATTTCAATATTTTTGATACCCTTCCTCCTAAGTTAGGTTCAAATATTTCATCCTTACATGACCCTTCAAGCATACCCATAGTAAGTCAAAGACCAAGCATAATGGTAATGTAAAGTCCAAAGTCACCAATGGGGTGCAGACAACAAATCCACATTGAGGTATCACACATTAAAAGGAAAAAATACTGCAAATATTTGGACTAACATCATAAGATTGCAAAAATTGGTACTAATCACATGAAAGATGGAAAAGTGTGTCAACAAAATTGTATAATTAAAAATCCACCCATTGTGAAGTCACCTACTAAGTTGTTATTCATAGGAACTATATCCAAAATTATTTAGAAACTAATTTAATTTCATATATGATAGATACCACCTCAAAATTATGTATGATATATATCACCTTGAAACACTCCCATTTCTCAATAATATCCTAAGTGACCTAAATACATACTACATGATGACATCATCCCCATCCCCACCTCCCTAGATATTACCATGTCTTGGTAAAGATGACCATAAACCTCATGTAGGATTCTTTGGAAAGTCAAGTGCCACATGGATTGGTGTGAAGGGGTCGACCAAGTGATTATGAAACAAATGTTATTATGTGAATGCCAATGATTTTAGTGTGGTGTTGGGTATCTAGTGTTCAAAATTTTCATCATCCAATCGAGTAAGTATTACAACTCAGCATTTAAGTGTGGAATGTTTGTGATGGGTTTAAGGGATATAATTTTTAATTGCTACATACAACCATAATTCTATAAAAAAACATTAGTTATACCAATTTCTATAATATATACACACGCTTCATCACTTTGCATGCACATACCTTAAAAACATGTGTTTATGCATCTTTGTAGTGTGTGACAAAGAGTACCAATTGTCACTAAAGATGTCATGAAAGTGTAAAACATAAAAAATATTTAGAATCATTTGTAACCTCTCAAAGTTTTGAAGATCCAAATATTTTCATTTGACATATCTACAATAGGCATTAGTCCCTATTATCAAAACCTTCGTTCAAAAATAAAAAACTTAACAAGCCTTGAACCTTTAACAAACCCCAAAAGACAAATCTTATTAAGTAAGAAATTAAGAAATAAAATACATTAATATGAGACTCTAATGCAGGAGCATCGTGGCATGCCAGCAATGTGATGAGTTGGTCACATGTTGTGGCATATTTTTGGTTGTTTTTCTAAGTCATAGTTTGTTAGCATTGATAGGAATGATGGTGGATCATGGCTCCCTGTGTGGAGATCAAGCCACGGTTTTTTGTTTGTGACAGGGATGTTTTTATCATGCTTTTTAGTTCTTTGTTTCAGTTGCACAACCACTAAGTGTAAGAGGTTACAGTTTAGCTTAAATAGGTAGATTAGAGAAGGGAGAAGGGTTCTTCTCTTCAGCATTAGAATTCTGAATTTACAGAGAAAAGAATAGACCTACATCTGCTCTCGCTTGTAAAATTTTTGAATAGACTAAAGAAGACAGTCGAGCTGTGTGTTTGTGTGTTTGCAGTGTTATTAGCCTCTATACATTTAGTGTTTGAACTGTGAATCCATGAAGAGACGACTTCGGCGGTTTTCTGAACATCTGTGTATTTCTATGAATTTTTTTATTCAAGTGTTAAATTGTTTCTTGAATAGATGTAATAGGTTGTAGATGCATCCATAGAAGTGTTATGCTAATGAATCTTGAATAATGATGGTTGGATTGATCTATTCTCTGATTAATCAGCGTAGTACACAGATTTTTTTCCGTTAACAAGTTTTGCAGAGAATGAACGATGGGTATTGAGTATGTAGATGAGGATTTGACAGTCTAGGAGAAATCTGCAACGCAATTTGTGAGAGCGATAATGGATCTCTAAAGATATGTGAGATTCACATCAAATACTAGATCGACGATCGTGGAGAAGGCCGCAAACATCTAACAACTGAAAAGAATTGTGGGAGAAAAGTTGTGGAAGGATTGTTGTGGGAGAGAAACTTTGGAAAGTTGGTCGGGCATCCTGCATCCCACAACCTGCATACAGAAAGCGTGTTGTGGAAAAAGAGTTGCGGAAATTCTATTGCAAAAATAGAGTTGCGGAAATCTTGTTGTAGAAATAGAGTTGCGTAAAAGCTATTGCGGAAGTAGAGTTATGGGGAGGTGATTTTAGAGCGGAATTTTCCTAAGGGATAAATTTGGTAATCCTACTAAGTGTAGGAGCCACCAGATCCTAGGGGTGCTAGTTGGGTTGGATTTTGTTGATCTAGCCTGCACCAGTTTGAGTATCAAACCAAGGAGAAGCTCATGTGAGAGAGAAGTGTAACAGTAGAAGCCTAGAAGGAGCAAAGAAGAGTCCTCAAGAGGTTCTAGATAGAGGACCCACGTTACCAAAAGACCAAGTACAAAGAAGGGGCATGGTGAGCTAAGTTGTAGTGGTGTGAAAGAGAAATATTATTGCAAAGGCTTAGTGAAAGAGGATGGTTGCATGCATAGGAAAAGAAAGAGTTCATGACAAAGGTCGACCAGCGGTGAATGCATAATTTATTGAGGAAATGAGGGAGCTATGAGCACGTCTGGAAGCCATGGAGATAGATAGACAAAGAGACCTAGAAGTAGGGGATGTAAGTTATCTTGAGGATGAAGAGAAAAGAGAAGAAACTCCACCTATGCCTGAAACACGTGAGCTAAGGTATTTTAGATCAATTCTAGGAGCAAGTTCAAGGCCAAAACCTGATTTGTCTACCTATCCTGGAAGTCTCATTGTTGAGCATCTCATTGAATGGATCAGTGAGCTAGATAATTACTTTTAGTATGATGAGATTGAAGAAGACAAGAGACTCATATTGGCTGTGACATCGTTGAAATGGGAGGCATCCTTATGGTGGGATAGTGTGAAAGTAGAAAGAAGGAGGAAGAATAAGTCATTGATAAAGAGCTCGGATAGGATGGTAGAAAAAATGAGGGCTAAGTTCTTGCCAAAAGATTACGAGTTAATTCTATATATATAGGTACAGAACCTTAGGAAAATATTGTTAACAGTGAGAGAGTACACTGAAAAATTATACAAAGTAAACCTAAGGGAAGGATATGTGGAATAGTCAATAGAAAAGGATTCTAGGTATGTCAATGGTCTAAGGATGGATATCCAAGAAGATATCCGCACGATATCACCTATAACAATGGAGGAGGCATATCAATGTGCCTTTAGGGAAGAAGAAAAGATAGTGAGGAAGAAGAGCTTCAACATAGGTCGAGGTCCGACCAGATGAAGAGGAAAAGCAGTTGGAAGAGGAAAATTTGGAGTCCAGAGAGGAGAGTCCAGTAACTCTAACCAGCAAGAGCAGCATGGTAGAGGAGGTGAATCTAGCAGAAGAGGACCTTACCAAGGAGGTAGAGGTAGATAAATAGGCAAAGGAATTTTCTATAGATGCTACAAATGCAACCAGTTGGGGCATAGATCATTTGAATGTCCAAGGAAGGAAGACATAGGACACAGGGGATCCTATGTAGCTCAAAATCAGCAACAACAAGAATAGTCCACAGTTGCTAAAGTTTTTCCAAAGATAGGAGAGTCTTTCTGTTGGGGCGCACACCTTAACGGTCCCTATTTTTGGTAACTCCACGGTTTTTGTGGAAGTTGTAAGCAGAGTTATGACTCAAAACAGTCTTAGGGGTGTCGGGGTTGAGTCAAAGTCCTCTCTTTGTAATAAACCCATGGTTTAAGTCCAGGGTTTAGGGTTCAGGGTGCCCATGGTTTAAGCCCATGGTTTTGTAATATGTATGCTGTATAAATATGCACTCTTATAAAAAAGTAGGGTTAGGATTTTTGTGTAAGATGAATTGATGCGAAGCTAAGGCTATTTTGTAAGAAAAGGTTAAGTCACAACTGTGTGCGTGGATGACCTCTGCGGCTGTGTGCGCAGAGGGTTTTTGGGTGATTAAGGAAATCTGCAGCTGTGTGCACGGCTTTGAGGACTTGAAGGGATCTGCAGCTGAGTGCGCAGATCAGAACTGAGGTTTTTGTAGAAAGTTGAATAAAACACAGTTCTATGGACGTAACCCCTACACTGGGGGTGAACCACGTTATATCTTGTGTTGTGGTTCTGTGTGTTGTTTCTGTTGTGTTATTCCATGCATTAATATCTATATATCTGATAAGTAAATATCACTACTAGTTAATAAATTCGCTGTGAATTCCCAGTAAAGGGTTGTGCAAGGAAATATTTGTTTATCTAACCGCGAAGCTAAATAAGTGAATGTTAGGCTCTGTGATTTATATTTATAATCTGTTAAAAGCTAAAGGTACAATAATATCCCTCTTCTGCTTGCAGAAACTTGGTTCTGCGGCACCCCATAGCTATTTTGGGTGAGACTGCAACCTGTTTGCAGGTTGTTGCCAAAAGGACCAACACTGTGGGTCTTTTGTTAGTGCGAAGTTAAAGGTATAAAACCTGGGTCTGCCCTATAGCCCAACAAATTGGTTTCGTTGCCAGTTGAACTAAGTATTTGCTCAAGAGGGGTTTACGTCGTACCTCGAGGACTATGTTCTGGAGGCCCTCTGTGAAGGAAATTGGTGATTGGCTTGATGAGACTTATCTAAAATTCGCTGAGAAAGAGAACAAAGATCCATGTTGCAGTGCAAACGACTTTTTACAAAGGTATGTTTTTTGTGATGTTTATGAAATTTTCTTTGGTAGTATCCACATAGAGTTGCACCAGTGGTTATCCAGGTTAACAGAGAGAAGGATGAACTTCCAAGAATGTCAGTTTCCTGCTTGGACCCCCGCGAGAATTAATATACTGAAAAGGGTGAACAACGAGATATCCCGCGCTGTTGATTTATGGACAACGCGAACCATTGAAGCATTTGTGATGGAGTTCACCATCGACACAAGTACTTTAGTGAAGCCAAGCCACAGTTTTTCAGAGGACCAAGGGGTAAGTTTTTGAATTCATTTAGTTTGAGAATTAAAATTCTATTAGCTAAAAAAGGTATATTGCTAATTGACTCAAACTGCTAGATTTAGTATTACTAACCTATGTTTGCAAGTGAAAATACCTTCAACGAGCAAAGTGGTTTGCTGCGAAGCGGAAAAAGGTACAAGCACGATTTTGGCTCCTATTCCCATGGTCATCATACCGAGTATTCCCCTGTAAATCCTGCAGATTCAGAACCCGAGGAAACCCCTTCTGTTGGAAACCCTCCCGTAACCCTGCAACGAAGACCTATTATCCCTGAGGACCCATCGCAGTCTGACAGTCACCCTAGCCTGAGCATTCCTGTCGCAGGTCAGTCAACCCCAGTAAGTTCCCCCCCGCCTAATTGCAGTCCCCCTCCCACCCCCCCTAGATCCACTATGGCCCACATGCATGATGACATTAAGCTCCATGTTTTCAAAGGAACTGGATTAGAGGATCCTAAACAGTTCTGCTTTTTATGTGAAGCAGTGTGGACTGTTAAGTCCATTACGGATCAAGATACAAAAAGAGCGCAGATGGTTACTTCTTTCAGAGATCGCGCTCTGACCTAGTTCATAAAATTTTCCAGCACTTAGAACCATGCATTGCCTGATATAAAATCAGCAATGATAAAGGAATTCCAGAAGCTGAAATCCGAATCGCAGTGTATCACTGAATTGAAAGAGATTCAGCAGAGGCATGGAGAATCAGTGTGGGACTTTGATCAAAGGTTCAAAGTTCTGCTATACCAAGTCAGTTTCCCCATTGGACCTGTGCAGCACAAGTAATGGTTTATTGCAGCATTGCTACCACATATCAAAACTCCACTCATGCAATAGAAGGTTGCTGACCAGCAGGAGGCTCTGGAAATTGCGATGAAGCTTGAAACTGCTCCTGTCGAGGACAACTCTGGTATTGCTCAAATCCAAGCACAGTTGGCAGCGATGGCTCTGGAGCTTTGTAATATGAAGAAAGGAAAAATCGGTCGCGAAGAGGTTTGGTGCACACAATGTCGGACAGAAGGTCACGACAAGGAATAGTGCCCTGTGGTAAGGAATTACCTGAATACTGGTGTACCAAACCCGTTCAACCCTACTATTCTCTATAGTGATATTTGTCAGACAACTGGCTAGCATCGACCTGAGAATTTCTATCTACTACAGAGGTATGTGCAAGTCCCAAAGAACCCTTACTGCAAATTATGTAAGTCCGTAAGACATAATGAAGATGAGTGTCGCAGTTATGACCTCATGAGAGAACGCACCTACGATGCCTATCGGGTACAGTATGAGGGACCGAATAATGCTGGCTATGGGTACCGCGGTGGTGCATCAGGGAGAGGTGGTTTCGGCGGCCATGGTCGTGGTGGTATGGCTGGCAGAGGACGTGGTCAGGTGGTGTGTTATAACTGTAACCAGGCCGGACATCTGGCTCGCAATTGTTAGAACCCCACTATGACATGTCGGTATTGCCGCACAATAGATCATGTGATTGAGCAGTGCCCGCAGTTGATAGCTAAGATTCAGGAAAGAAACAGTACCCCTACTCAGAATCTTCAAATGATTTCAGTCAAGCAAAGACCTGCCCCAGCCATTAATGTTGTTACCAGAAGTGGAGCTACGACGCATATACATCCTGCTGAGAAATAGCCTGATGAGGCTTGGGTTCGTAAGTCCCCCATGAAAGTCCCCACCTTTGATATTGAAAGAGAAAAGGAGACATCCATGGAAGCCAAGAAAGATTTTGTGGATTCTAGCACAGCAGTAGCACCTGCGTAGCCACATCAGCAGCAGTCGCCACCGCAAGAAGCTTCGCTAGATAAATCAAGTACACTGTCCTCCTTTTTATAGAGCTGTCTAAAATTTTTAAGAAATCAGAATGCTTTAAGTGCGTTGTAGAAAGCACAGGGGCTTCACTTGTTTACCAATATACTATCACGTTAGTTCATATTGTGGGTTTTAAAATTATAAAAAATTAAACCAATATATTGCAGGTATTGGGGGATGAGGGGTTTAAGGTGGGACTGGGTAGGGTGGTTTATAAGGATTGAGCTATAAAAAGGGGTTGGGAGGAGGTTTTAAGTATTGGGAGGGGGTTTCAACAAAAAGAGTTTGGGTCAATATCTCTCGAAATTAAGGGTATTCTTTAATATCCCATGATCGCACGTGCTATGTGAGAGGTTCACTAAGTGAAGTCCCCGTGGTAGAAAGTTATTCATTCCTGCGAACCTCAGCATAGTACTGGTCAGGGAAAACCTGTTAATCGAGTTAGAAGAACTGGTAGGGAAATGAGATTGAATGCTCAGATAGGAGAGTATGATATGACTGATGTTATTTTGGATCTAGGATCAGAGGTAAATGTCTTAACCAAACAGACCTGGGAAAAAATGGGAACACCTACCCTCGACTGGTCCCCTATAAAGTTGAGATTAGCCAATCAGCAGAAAATTGTGCCCCTAGGATGATTCCCTCATGTTCCAGTAGATATTGATGGCATCTGTACTGTAGCAGATTTCGAAGTTATTGAGATCATTGACGACAGCAATCCTTATCCATCCTTGTTAGGTATTGAGTGGGAAATGGAAAATGCTGCAGTTATTAACCTGAAGAAGAGACACATGACTTTCGAAGGGAATGATTTGAGAGTCATAGTACCATTGGATCCTTCTCAAGGAGACAGGTACATAGAACCTTTCCGAGATGAAGATCCGGATGTGTTGGACCATATCTACAATATCATAGCGAAGGAAGAAGATTATGTTGACCCTAATGCCGAAGGTATTATGGATTGGCAGTGTGACAGCTCCTGTATGATGGATTCAAATGATGGTCTAGAGAATTGAAAGAACAGATTGTATGAGCTACATGGCCATCGTTGTGCAAGAATTACCAAGTCTCTTAGATGGCTTAGCTCGCAGACAAGACCCTTACCTATTTTTGATGGTTTGATAGACCCATAAGAGTTTATTAAGCAATTCTCAGCCCAGATACCAGACTCACAGAAAATGGAGACTTTGGATTCAGAATCTAGAGCTACAGCAGCCAGATGGTGGACTGGCCATAAGAAGAACACTCCTAGTTGGAAAGCTTGTCATCAGTTCCTTCACCTGAGATTTAGGGATCAGCCCCAGGAGATCCAAATCAGGTTTGATGGAAAGACTAGCCCCCATGAACATTTGGCACAATGCTATGACGCATGGCAGTCTGTACCTCAGGAAGAATGGGTACATCAGTTTGTGCATACTCTGGACCCGATAGCAAAGAATTGGTACGCGGAGGCTGAGCTTCGCCAGGATACTATATTGGATGCTCAAGAAGTAGTAAAATACTGGCCTGGTTGGAAAGCACAAGAAGTTCATGAAGTCACACATTCTAACCTCAAAATTGACGAGGATGATGATTTGCACCATAGTGCTATTCCTCAGTCAGAAGCACACTGCGACGTACACCGACCAGCAGTCGAAGCTCCTGAAGTGACTTAGTTCGTGAAGACATGGACAGTCAACATTAGATCAGAAGACCAACCTAAGTGTGCTACAAGTGGAGATTATTGGGATGAAGACACGGTAAGCAAAGCGACCCAACTTATCCATAAGTGTCGGGACTTATGTCTGATAAAGTGCCTGGAAATAAGAGGAATCAGTAAAGCCGTGGATGACATTCTGTCATGGGTAGAAGCTCGACTCCCTGTCACAACTGGTGTCCAGAGGTGTCGAGTGTCTGTATTAGGGTGTAGCCACAGCCTCTGCCTGTGCCGAAGAGGGAAAGGTCTGTCGAAGCTAAACAAATGACCTTTAGAAGAAATCAAATTTGGTGGCACCGGTACGTTCTCTGTATTAACTGTCCGTATTAATGTGATTTTGGGAAATCTACCACCATTTGGACAAGATCTCTGTCCGATTTGGCGCCATCAATGCACAGTTATGACATATTTCGTGGATAGATTCTATAAGAAGCCACTCATATCCACGATGTTCGCATTCTTCAGCTTCCTGAATTTTCTAATTGCATCCATGTCAACCGATCGTGAGTTCCAGGAACTGTTGAGAGAATTTGAGCAGACGGGTTTGTCGCACCTTTTCAACCAACCATATGCATCTACACCCCGTGAATAAACTCCACCAGCACCGACTCATCCCATGTAGACACAATCTTCCTGAAAGAAGTTCAAGCCTGAAGTGCATTCGAAGCACAATGAAGACCGACACAAGCAATCAGGGCAGACGCCAGAAGACCCCAAAATGCCTCCGTCCGGTTCAGCAGAGGCCCCACCTGTAGAAGATGAGAACATTGCCCCGAAACATCCTCCGTATATTGCACCAGTTTGGCCAGGAGTTCAGCCACCTCGACGGTTCAAGAAGTTCACAGTACGCACCCCTTCGTTGCCCCCGGGTGTGCAGTTGGTTGGAACCATGACAAGGAAAATCAACTGGATTAAGTATGCCGACCACGGCACAAATGACTGTGGAAAGTTTCCACAGTTCACCCCAACATGATACCTGCATTTTTTCAAATATCCAGAGACTGCTGCGATAGTGTTGGAAGTAAAATAGTGGGCTGCTGGCTTGGATCGAGCTGGTCTGCTAAAGATGTTCGATGTTCCCCATTTTGGTCGCAGTACACAAGTGACCATAGTTGTCAAGCAGCTACTGGTACTAGTACATGATGGCCACTTATGGATAGGAGACATGAAAATTCCTATTAATGGTGAGCTCATTCATAGGATCACAGCCTTACCAATAGTGGGGCCTGATCCGGGGACTGAATTTCCTTCAAAGCATGAGGATACAAAGCTCGCACAAAGCATGAAGGAACGCTTCGGCCTGATGAAGGGAAAATGAGGGTATCACACTTCTGCGATCCAAGAGCATAATTTTCGCTTCGCAGTTGAGCTTCTAGCATGCAAGCTCATGTGAAAGTGCAGACCATATGAAGTGCCTGCCCCAGTTATCAGAATTGCTACGAACTGTGCCAAAGGATACAGTTACAATTGGGCAGCGTATATCGCGAAGGAATTCCTTGAATATGTCTGCGATGCACAGGAGAAAGGTAGGCCCTTTCATTATTCATGGTTAATAGTCCTCATTTCCTTGGTAGGATGGCAAGAACCTACCAAGGCACAGTTTGCTGATATCCCTCCGAACCTACCTAGCGCAGTACGGTACGCCTCTCTGTGGGTTTCCCAGGATAAAACCCTAAAGCAGATGACCAATTGTGTATTTTCTTTTTATATGATGAGTATCTTGTATGAGATTACAAAAACCCCTCGACTCAGTAATGAGTTGTTCTCTCAATACCAGGGCGCAGCCCATTTCACTACCGACATGCATCATAGTTTCATCTAGGCCCGCGCGGACCAAAACCATCAATGGTTTAAGTTACCATATGTAGTGACCAAATACGACATCCTCACGGTTGTTCAATAGTGGCCAATTGAATGGTTGAAGGACGCAGGAAAAAAACCCACCATTCCTGTTCCCCCAGTTACCAATGTGGGCACAAACCCTAGTCATACATAGCAACAAGAACCTCTTGAAGACAATGAATAACAAACCGAGTCGCAGCAGAGTGAAAGCAACCACGGTGGAGATGAGGGCAATGAAGAAAAAGAGGAAGACTTGGCTCAAACTGCTTCAGACCCTAATTGGCACGATAAGCACAAGACGCCGGAGCCAAAGGAAGTGCACAAACCCCAGCCCTGAAAGAAAATGAAGGCCTTGAAGGACAAGAATATTGTCGAGGAGGCCGGCCTGACAAGTGAGGAGCTTACTCAGGCTCTAGCGAATTCTATAGAAACTCTCACCCAAAAATGGTCAGAATTTGTAGATACACATCTACAGGCCTTCACCGGTGTTGCAAAGCATGTTTTAGAGCTGAAGGACTTAGCGGTGAAATCACTGACTGGCGCTTCAGCAAGCACTGCCCCAGTCATTGTGCAGCTAGACCTCAGGCAATGGCTGACTAGAGACAACAAAGGATAGGTATCCAGCGCAGCTCTCATATTAACGGATGCAGCGTCTCGTTCGAAGATAAGTATGCAGGTTGGAATAGATTACACTAAGCTGTCCATGATGGAGATACATCTCTGTCAGTCCGCAATTATGAAGGAAATCCAGGCATGAGACCAATATTCGCAAATGCAGTTGGAAAATTTCATAATTCAGTAGTGGGGCTTCGCAGCGCAGCTAGAGGCAGCAGAGCTGCGAAAGCGGGATGCAGAACGTAAGAGGATTACACTGGTACGAATTTTGGATGAAACATGCCGAAGTCTTCCTGACTTCCACGTGCAGCGGGTGGAAGAACCATAACAAAGATTAGTCAGGCTGAAGGAATATGCACAACAGTCTCGCACCGAAATAGAGAAGCTCAAAGCAGAACATGAGGCTCAGATTTCGGAGCTTCAACTCCGCCTCACCCCAGAGAGCCCACCAAAGGTTAGGGAACAACGCTGAGCAGACATTCGGGCCTCCATAGCAAAAATCTCAGATATTGTGAGCAGCACAGCAAAGCTGCTAGAAGACAGTGTTGAGGCCTGGACCACATTGCAGGAACATCCTAAAGTCGGACAGCTGCAAGAAACTATCAGGCATTGACAGATAGAGTTGGATGCAGTAAAAGTGGCAATTAAGACTCTGCTACCTATGGAGAAAATGCTCAAGGTCAAGCGAAGCAACGAACTCCAGCAGGAAATTGATTCATGCAGGGCAAGAGCAACAGAAGTGGAAAATTCTCTGCAGCCACTTATCAGCGAAGCTTTCAAGTTGAGTACTGCTGTGGACACCCAACTCAAAGTCCTGAAGGAATATGATGCATTTGCGTAGGAAAAGGGCAGTGAAGCATCAGCCACAGTATTGCAGGAGTTGGTCAAAAAGGAGAAAGCAACTGACAATATTATGCACAACCTCAACAAGCAGTACACTCTCCTCACCGACAAAGTTCATGGACAAGAAGAATAGTAGAGTGTCCCGGGATGGGACACTTGTGAGTCTTAGGGGCCTGTTGGGGCGCACACCTTAACGGTCCCTATTTTTGGTAACTCCGCGGTTTTTGTGGAAGTTGTAAGTGGATTTATGACTCAAAACAGTCTTAGGGGTGTCGAGGTTGAGTCAAAGTCCTCTTTTTGTAATAAACCCATGGTTTAAGTCTAGGGTTTAGGGTTCAGGGTGCCCATGGTTTAAGCCCATGGTTTTGTAATATGTGTGTTGTATAAATATGCACTCTTGTAAAGAATTAAGGTTAGGATTTTTGTGTAAGATGAATTGATGTGAAGCTAAGGCTATTTTGTAAGAAAAGGTTAATTCCCAGCTATGTGCGTGGACGACCTCTGCAGCTGTGTGCGCAGAGGGTTTTTGGGTGATTAAGGAAATCTGCAGCTGTGTGCGCAGAGGCCTGCAGCTGTGTGCGCGGCTTTGAGGACTTGAAGGGATCTGCAGCTGAGTACGTAGATCAAAACTGGGGTTTTTGTAGAAAGTTGAATAAAACATAGTTCTGTGGACGTAACCCCTACACTAGGGGTGAACCACGTTATATCTTGTGTTGTGGTTCTATGTGTTGTTTATGTTGTGTTCTTCCATGCATTAATATCTATATATCTGATAAGTAAAGATCACTGCTAGTTAATAACTTCGCTGTGAATTCCCAGTAAAGGTTTGTGCAAGGCACTGTTTTTTTATCTAACCGCAAAGCTAAATAAGTGAATGTTAGGCTCTGTGATTTATATTTATAATCTGTTAAAAGCTAAAGGTATAGTAATATCCCTCTTCTGCTTGCAGAAACCTGGTTCTGCGGCACCCCATAGCTGTTTCGAGTGATACTGCAACATGTTCGCAGGTTGTTGCCGAAAGGGCCAACACTATGGGTCTTTTGTTGGTGTGAAGTTAAAGGTATAAAACACGGGTCTGCCCTATAGCCCAACACTTTCGTGATGAATAAGGTCTTGTTGAAACCTGAGAAGGAGCAAGCAGAGCCTGCTCAAAGAATTTTTTTTATTCAGGACCACGTGTAAGGTCCAAGTGAAGTGTTATAAGATGGTGATTGAAAGTGGGAGCACTGACAATCTTGTTTCCACAGAGATGGTGGAGAATCTGAGTTTCAAGAGAACCAAGCATCATGTTCCATACAAAGTATCTTGGTTACATAAAGGACATCAAATCCTGGTAAGTGTGAAGTGTGAAGCTGATTTCCAAATAGGTCGATATAAGGAAAAGATTTTGTGTGATGTTATTCCCATGGATTTTTGTTATATACTGTTAGGATGACTATGGAAATTTGATAAGAAAGTGATTCATAATGGTAGGAGTAAATGTCATAGTTTTGAGCAGAATGGGATAATACATGTACTTCACTCTTTGCAAGAAGATGTGACAATAGGACAGTTAGCACCCAAAGTATTGATGTTGTTAGGAAAATAATATTTTCAATAGATTGAGAAGGAAGAGTTAATCTATGTTGTGGTATGCAAACCAAGAGTGGTGACAATGAATACTAACATGACATATATACCCGAGGAGATTCAAGAGATGTTGAGTGAGTTTAGTGACATCGTGGTGGATGATTTATCTAATGATTTCCCACCAAGGAGGGTTATAAGCCATCAAATTTATTTTATTCCAGGAGCCAGTTTACCAAACAAGGCAGCGTATATGTTGACACCTCAAGAGAATGAACAAGTGAGGAGATAGGTCCAAGGATTGTTGGACAAAGGATTGGTCCAAAAGAGTCTGATCCCATTCACGCTACGAATAGTACTAACACCAAATAAGGATGGTGAGTGGAGGATGTGTACTGACTCGAGATAGATTAACAATATTACTATTAAATATAGGTTTCCATTACCAAGGATGGATGACATGATGGATTTCCTAAGT
This sequence comes from Pseudotsuga menziesii, assembly GCA_001517045.1. Taxonomy (NCBI): domain Eukaryota; kingdom Viridiplantae; phylum Streptophyta; class Pinopsida; order Pinales; family Pinaceae; genus Pseudotsuga; species Pseudotsuga menziesii. The sequence goes on along the minus strand of LPNX010752739.1, from coordinate 345,898 downwards.
GGGGTTACGTGCTTTGCAAAACTGAATTTGAAGAGTGGGTATCATCATATCATAATCAGAGAAGGAGATGAGTTGTAGACAACATTTAAGACAAATGATGGGTTGTATGAGTGGTTTCTCATGCCATTTGGATTTACCAATGCACCAAGAACTTTTTTGAGATTGATGAATGAAGTTTTGAGAGATTTCATAGGTAACTTTGTGATAGTTTACCTTGATGACATTTTGGTTTTCATCCAAATAGAAGAAGAGCATCTAAAGCATATGAGGTATGTTTTAGAGAGGTTTCAACATGAAAAGTTGTTGGTAAATGTGAAGAAGTGTACATTTATGAAACCGGAGCTAGCATATTTAGGTTTTGTTATCTCAAGAGATGGGTTGAAGATGGATCTAGAAAAGGTGCAAGCAATCATTGATTGGTATTCACCTAGGAACATATTTGAGGTAAGAAGTTTTCATGGATTGGCAAGTTTTTTATAGGAAATTTATAAATAATTTCAATGGTATTTGGGCATCTATTGTTGAGACAATTAAGAAGGATAGACATCCATTTCAATGGAAAATAGAGGCTGAAAGGAGTTTTCAATTCTTGAAGAATAAGATCAGTGAACAACTAGTATTGAAGTTACCAGACTTCAAACACCCTTTCCAAGTAAAGTGTGACTCCAGTATAGTAGCAATCGGAGCTGTGCTCAGTCAGGAGGACATGCCTATAGTGTATTTTAGTGAAAAGTTGAATGATGCAAAGAAGAAGTGTTCATATTTTGAAAAGGAGTTTTATGCTATTGTTCAATCAATGAATCATTTGAGACATTATTTGATGCCTAGAGAATTTGTGTTGTATTCTGATAACCCTGCAGTGCAATACATTATGAAGCAACCTAAGTTGAACCTGAAACATGTCAAGTGCGTTGATTTCTTACAAAGGTTTACCTTTTTGTTGAAGCACACAAGTGGAAAATCAAATAGAGTAGCTGATGCCTTAAGTAGAAGACTGTTGATTATGCAAGAGAATGAGATCCAAGTCTTGGGATTTGAGCATTTAAGTGATTTGTATGACACTAACCTTGATTTCCAAGAGACTTACAAGGCTTGTAAGACTCTAGTGGAGGTGGAAAAAGATCCATGGATGGAGTATACGCTACAATATGGTTTACTCTTTAGAAGAAATAAACTGTGTATACCAAAGTGTTCCATGAGAGAGAACTCGATACATGAAAAACACAATGGAGGTATGGTGGGTCAGTTTGGAAGTGATAAAACCTTTGGAAAGTTAGGTCATTTCTAGTTTTGGCCAAGGATGAGGTATGAAGTTGAGAATTTTTTAAGAAGATGTAGAGTATGGCAGCATGCTAAAGTAAGAATCTAGAACACAAGGTTGTATACACCATTTCCTATTCCAACTAGGCCTTGGGATTATGTGAGTATGGATTCCATTTTGGGTTTTCCAAGAACTCAAAAGGGACATGATTCTATCTTTGTAGTTGTTGATAGATTTAATAATATGGTACATTTCATTCCATTCTACAAGACTAGTGATGATACACACATTGGTAACTTGTTTTTCAATGAAGTTATGAAGCTACATGGTTTACCTAGAAGCATTGTATTAGGCATAGATATGAAGTTCATAGGTCATTTCTGGAAAACATTGTGGAAGAATTTGGGTACCAGACTGAACTTCAGTTCATCATATCACCCACAATTTGATATATAGTGTAATTTCCCCTTTTTGGAATTTTATTAAAATGCCTAATTTTCCAAAATTTTCACAATTTTGGCTCTTGACTAGTTTTGATGTCTAGACCTCCAAATTGACCCAAATGCTTCCAAATTTTCGCTGAAGGTACATGACTGATAGTATAACTTAAATATAATTCTAATGTATGTTTTTTTACCTCCCAAATACTTCTATAAACTTTTTTAATGTTCTATTCAAAGTAGGAGTCTTTACTGGCAAATTGAGGCTCCAATTCCCCTTGGGTAATTGTCGGAAATGGCTTCACAAATGATCCCAAAGTCACTTGAATTTATGAAAATAGGTTGGGTATGTGTAAATTAACTTTATAAAGTCTCATATCCATCATGGTTCAATTTATACAGACTGTTATGACCCTTTCCAAAACAATCCCCAAGTCACAATTGCGACCCTTGGGGAAAACGCAACAAATCTTCTCCCAATGCAATAAAAATGAGTAAAATGGATTCCAATGACTAATTAATGAAAATTATAATTTAAATAAACATTAATTACAGTCAATAAATCATAAATTCATCATATATTCATTCATCCATTCGAAATAATAAGCATTACCATGGAATATATCAAAATGGAGTGGAAATGGTCATTGTTTGCTCATTAAAAGTCATTTTGACATACAAATATTGGGATATTCAACTTGAAAATTTATGCGAATGAATAAAAGATAATATTTAAGTTATCACAATCATAAATGGACAATTAAATTCTCTCCCAATTCGAAATCATCAGCATTGAAATGGTTGACAACAAGATAGTGGGGAAATGACACTATTTCTTCATTCTTCAACATTTTTACATGAATTCTTTTGGGTATTTAGAACTGAGAGTATTTTGAACCTAAAATAAAAATAATATAAATCAGAACATAAGATAATGAGCATTATAATCTTCATCAAATAGATCAATAGCTCACCCAAAGCGCAATCCCTCCATTGGCACGAATATGGTGTGAAAACCGGAAATAGTTGAGAGAGAGTGCTGCAATAGAAGAATCAAAATTATTTCCTATATATTACAGATAAAAATAAGACTCCATTAAATATCCACTAGATACCTGAGTATCCTTTCCAAACACCAACTAGGATGGGAATATTTCACCCTCGAAATTGGCTTAAGCAAGACAACTAGTCATCCACTAGCTCTCACAATTCACAAATGAGAAAAATATTCTTCTCATGGCCGATCCATATATTTTATAAAAATTATTAGTATTATAAGGTTCCATATCCATTCATAAACCAAATCCAATTCGAATTGGTGTGGCTGCTCATGCTATTCCATGTGGCCTCTCTCTTCACCTTCCCTCTTCTCCCAAATTTGAGTAGGAGCCTCTTGGCCTTCTCCAACTCCCAAATTCGAACTATAAGATGCTCTATTCCATCCTCAGATTTCATTATTTCAGTATTTCATCCTTCATATCTGACTTTTGTCATAATTTTCATAGAATCTCCATCATTGTTGTCATAGATGTCATAAATGTAAGGGGAATCTAGCCAAGTGTCCATGAAACTCCCATTTGGCTCTTCCTCTCCCATGTAAGTTACAATTCATCCCAAATTAGACCTATGAAGTATATTTACAAGTATATTAGCCTTATAATCCATCCAAAAACATTAGGATTCCCATATATTCGAATTTGCAAGAGAAATATACCATTTAACATAGGAATTCGAGCTAGTGTGGGCCCCATAGTCTCCATGTGTCTTCATGCTCTATTTCCACTTCCATTTTATCTTGTATTTATTTAATAAGATCAATTATTAAATATTTATCCCATTATAATTTCTAAACATCATTTATTATCCCCCTTATTCTAAATCTCAAAGCTTCCACCCCCAACCTAGGAAACTAGTGATTTTCCTCCTTGGCACTTATTTGACTTTTAGAATCCATTTGACAACTTTCATGAATATGGAAAATGTGATTTGGACATTGTGACCCAATGCCAAATTTGGGACATTACAAATCTTCCGTTTCGAATATTGCTTGTCCTCCAGCAATTTCAAACATGGTTTTTTAAGAACCTGCTTTCTGTATAATTCTTTGAAGTTGCCACTAAGATTCCTACTTTGAGTCTTTGAGATTCCATGAAGATTTCAGAGAGGAACCACCATGCTTGATGCTGCACTATTCTGATTAAAATCACCTTATTAAGTGGGGAATCCATCTCCCATACTGCTTGTTTCCCAAAGAATTTGAAATCAATCAGACTAAAAATTATACCAAGGTCCCATTTCTCCAATACTTAAGAGTGCTCTCCAATCCATACCATTTGAAAAGAGAATTCTTGGATCCCATTTTCTTGTATGCATTCTCCAAAACATTATGAGTGCATAATATATATCGTCAAAGTATATAAAAACATAATAAGAATGTACATCAAGGAGGTGCCTCACCAATAAATCATGAAAGTGCTTATACCTCCCAATGAGTAGACTACCATTTTCCAAGTGTATACAAGCTTCAAGTGACCAATCAAATATGCTCCAATGACATAGGTGAGGATCCCATGTCCCACTATTCTGCTCCAAAGATATATAATGTGCATCAATATAATCAGCCATGTGTTCTTAATTTCATCCAAGGAGTGAATGAAGAACCTCCACTAAAATATGAACCAAATAATGAGCAAAGAAAACATGAAGACTTGAAGTGGATCAAAGAAGTATCATCAATACACCCATGAAAATGTATATCATCATGAAATTACAGAGGATTTTTATTCCAATAAGAATGTTCTTCAATCACATATCTCTTCACCCAAGTGTGTGATGAAGTTCCTCCAACATCAAATAGACTAGGCAAGGAGAAAGGAAAATCATGAGTCTCCAAGTGACTCAAGTGAACATCATAGGTGCACCCATGTAGATGTGTATAATCATAATGTAACCAAGGATTCTTCTGCAAATGTAAATAAGATGGTTCTATAATAATTACATCATCAAAAGGAGAAATAGAATGTACATGCTCTTCATGTGGCACCATAAAAAAGAAACCTTTCACCCATACCTCATTAGGATGACTGCTGCAAAATTTAGATGTGTAGGATGCAGTAGAAAGAACCAACTCACCCAAATGATCATTAAGTGAAAAATTGTCATAATGTGAACAATCCATAGGGGTAGGATTATGCAATTCCTTCAAGAGTGTGAAATCTTTGTCATATATTGGTTCCAATGTAGAGAAACCATGTTCTTCTTTAAAAATTGCACACCCTTCATCAAGAGACAATTCAAGTTCCTCTTCAACCACATCAAGTGTTTGGATCTCTTCAATCACATCTTCAAATACATCAAGTACATTCAAATTTCCAAATTTCTCATGATCCACCATGTCATGAGAATCCTCCAAACAATCTACCATATGAAAATTTGAAACATCGGAGGAAAAACAAGTGTCTTGCAACTTTTCAAGAAGTTGATCATTTTGAATTGCGGGATTATGAATAACTTCATTATTATTCAAGTAGGATTCATGTAAACATTCACTAAGCTCAATGACATATTTTCTATTAAAAAGCAAAGACATGAAATTACCTTTGATGTTGCACATTGCTCTTTGGATCTTCTCCATGTCTTCAAGGAAGGATGGCTCCTCCAAGGAAGTAGCTCTCCAACAAGAATTTGACACCAGTGCTTGAGTGTCATGGAGTATGCTAAGGACCTCTTGGATCTTCTTTTCATTTATCTTTAAGGACCCTTAAGGAAAATGAGGCTCTTGCAAATTAACATCCTCATCTTATTCCTTCTTGCTTGGAACAACTTCATGAAGCTCAAGTGGTTATGGGGAAATTGATCGTGTTTCTTCTTCAACTGCTACAAGGTATTCATTTTTAGGTTTAATGGAAGTTTTTCTTACAGAAATACTTTCAAAATTGATCTCTATGTCACCAACATAGAGGTGTGAGCACCCATCAGTAGGTACTCCTTCATAGTTCAAGCATCCATCAATAGATTCTCTTTGGTCCATGTCCATAGTAA
>LPNX010752739.1:316055-340033 GCA_001517045.1 Pseudotsuga menziesii | reverse complement strand
TTCTTCCTTCTCATGTGATGTTTCCTCATATTTTTCAAAGTCATTTGGGAGTGAATTTCGATCCTCTTCATGTAATGCCTTTTCTTCTTCATCACCCACAGAAATTTGTAGCTACTTGGTCTCCTCCGTACTTGTGCATTGATTATTATTCCTTAGTGAGTTCTTATTTGAATTATTTTTTATAAATTCCTTCAACCAATCATTAAGGTCTTCACAATGAATAGCTTTATGTGCCATTTTGAATGCTTGATTAACCTGCCTAGACATATCATCACCACATGGATTAATGAATTTATTAAATTCATACATACCATCGATAACTTCAATAGGTTCCAATACCATTCTATGATACCACTATAATTTCCCCTTTTTGGAATTTTATTAAAATGCCCAATTTTCCAATTTTTTCACAATTTTGGCTCTTGACTAGTTTTGATGTCTAGACCTCCAAATTGACCCAAACGCTTCCGAATTTTCTATAAAGGTACATTAATGATAGTATAAATTAAATATAATTCTCAGGTATGTTTTTTTACCTCCCAAGTACTTCTGCAAACTTGTTTAATGTTGGGTTCAAAGTAGGAGTCTTTACTAGCAAATTGGGGCTCCAATTCCCCCTGGGTAATTGCCGGAAATGGCTTCACAAATGATCCAAAAGTCACTTGAATGTATGAAAAGAGGCTTGGTATGTGTAAGGTACCTTTTAAAAGTATCATATTCATCATGTTTCAGTTTATACAGTCTGTTATGACTCTTTCCAAAACAATCCCCAAGTCACAATTTCGACCCTTGGGGAAAATGCACCAAATCTTGTCCCAATGCAATAAAAATGAGTAAAATGGCTTCCAATGCTTAAGTAATGAACATGAGAATTTCAATAAAAATTAATTACAGTCCATAAATCATATATTAATCAGATATACACTCCTACATTCTAAATAATAATCATTACCATGGCATATATCAAAATGGAGTGGAAATGGTCATTGTTCGCTCATTAAAAGTCATTTTGACATACAAATCCTGATAATTTCGACTTGAAAATTTATGAGAATGAGTAAAAAATAATATTTAACTTATTACAATCATAAGTGGAAAATTAAAGTCTCTCCAAATTCGAAATCATCAGCATTGCAATGGTTGACAACAAGATAGTGGGGAAATGACACTATTTCTTCATTCTTCAACATTTTTACATGAATTATTTTGGGTACTTTGACCTGATATTATTATAAAAGTGAAATATAGAGAATATAAATCATGAAATAATATAATGAGTATTATAATATTCCCCAAAGATATCAATAGCTCACCTAAAGCGCAATCCCTCCATTGGCATGAATATGGTGTGAAAACTAGAAATAGTTGAGAGAGAGTGCTGCAATAGAAGAATCCACATTAGTTCCTGTATATTACACCTGCAAATAAGAATCCATTAAATCTCCATGAAATACCTGAGTGTCATTTCCAAAAGTCAACTAGGATGGGAATCTTTCACCCTCGAAATTGGCTTAAGCAAGAAAACTAGTCATCCACTAGCTCTCACAATTCACAAATGACAATTTCACAAATGAGAAAAATATTCTTCTCAGGGCTGATCCCTGTATTTTATAAAAATTATTAGTCTTATAGGGTTCCAAATCCATCCATAAATCAAATCCAAGTCGAATTGGTCTAGCTGCTCATGCTATGCCATGTGGCCTCTCTCTTCACCTTCCCTCTTCTCCCAAATTTGAGTAGGAGCCTCTTAGCCTTCTCCAACTCCCAAATTCAACCTATAAGATGCTCTATTCAGTCCTTAAATGTCATTATGTCAGTATTTCATCCTTCATATGTGACTTGTTTCATAACTGTCATAGAATCTCCATCATTGGTGTCATAGATATCATAAATGTAAGGGGAATCTAGCCAAGTGTCCATGAAACCCCCATTTGGCTCTTCCTCTCCCATGTAAGTTAAAATTCATCCCAAATTTGACCTATGAGGTATATGGATAAGTATATTATCCTTATAATCCATCCAAAAACATTAGTCTTTCCATATATTCGAATTTGCAAGAGAAAGATACCATTTAACATAAGAATTCTAGCTAGTGTGGGCCCCATAGTCTCCATGTGTCTTCATGCTCTATTTCCACTTCAATTTTCTCTTGTATTTATTTAATAAGATCAATTATTAACTATTTATCCCCTTATAATTTCTAAACATCATTTATTATCCCCATTATTCCAAATCTCAAAGCTTCCACCTCCAACCTAGGAAACTAGTGAATTTCCTCCTTGGCAATTATTTGACTTTTAGCATCCATTTGACTTTTAGAACCTTGTAATGTTGTATTTAAAAGTGTATATATGTCATAATATACATCATCAAGTTGCGACAAGTAAAATAATTTATATCCTAAAATATAGTCTATTTAAATGTTTCATTGAGAGTATTATATTGTTTTCCCTTGTGAAAACTAGAATCCATGATTTGCACAATGTGTGGAAAATATGTTTTGTTTTGTTGGTCAATATTATAATGTTAAATCCTCATCTAGACCACCATTTCTATTATATGTAGAGTTTATTTTGTTTCAATTGAATATATGTAGAATATTGAAGGTTTGTCTCATTACTATATTGCATTGGACCTTAATATGTCATTAATAGTGTTTATGATATTTTAATGCAAAGTCATGAAGAAAGAGAAACTAAGTTTAAGATCGAGCCATAAAAATCCTTATTTTTCACATTAAATGATCCCAAATTATCTTGTGGGATCAAAATATTGTTCCATGCTACCCTTCAGCTTCATCGTCTTCTTCATTCATGATAGCATCATTTCTTATCCAAAAGCTAAGATGTATAAGAGGTTCTTCAAGAGTTCAGATCTTCATATTCCTCATCACTTGAGGGATCTTCTTTGGATGGTAAGAGCTTGATCTTTAGTTGCTCCCACCTTCTCTTCTCGAGCTTCTTCTTCTTGTGAGTTCTCTTCCTAGATTCTACTGAAATTAATCACTTCCTTCTGGCACACATTCCTTGAATGAATGAATCCCATGATCCTGGGAGGCCATTCAAGGTGGCCATCACCACTTCTACATTCTTCACTTCTTCTTTTACCGCTTCAATTTGTTCTTTGATTTGAGAGACTCTTATGACTGCATGGTCTTTACATTCTGGATCTTCACATTCTTCAACTGGTTTCTTAAGGTCATATTCTGATTTATGTTCTTCCCTTAAAATAGCTTGGTCAAGGAATCAAACATCATCGGTGTCTTTAGGGAAGACACTTGTGGTACAATTTGATCCATGACTGAATCAACCATGATCTTCTTGGCCTTGACTAAGTTCTTTTTGTGTAAGGCTTCTAGCCTCATCTCCCTCTAGAATTGGAACCTCCATACTCATGTAGATGTCCAATCCATTTCTTCAGAGACATCATATACTTCTAGGCTTGGAAGTTGTCAAATTTCCCAAGCTTTTCATCAAGCTGATGGGATAGATCACTTTGAAATGAGAACCTCAAATGAAAATAGCAATAGATTAGATCTTACCGATTTGAGGTGTTTCGTAGTTGGCTGATCTAGGGTTTGTCATAGAAACCCTAATTTTTAAAACTTGTAATATTTCAGATATGATTTGATAGAAATATAGATATCTTCAAATGGAGCTATCCAAAGTACTCCTTTTCTGAAAACAGTAGAGGGAAGCTCCGGGAACAGGAATCTCTAATTTTCCAATTTCTTCTGCAGAAATGTCTGTTACTGTTTCTATGATATCTTCGAAATTGATGCTCCTATGTGTCTGAAATTTCGTAATGAGGTAAATTAGCATGTCCCTGATCCAAAACCATAGGTTTCATCAGAATTGGTTTCATCATTTGGGATTTATGATCCTTTTCCCAAGGTCACTTGTTACAGGACTGTTCAGAACAACAAAGTTGTACGGCCTGAAATGTGTCACTCGTTCATCTTCTAAGTCTGATATTCAGAGCACATAAATTATAGTTTGTGCCCTTTTTGTAAAATCTTTAGGAATTCCATTTGGACCTCTGTAGCCCAATCTGTATCAATTCTCCCTGGGTGTCCTGTTTATGGATGAATTTTGGAAGAGGCTAGACCCCTAACTTGGAGGGATCATATCTCCCAGAATATAGTGAATCTGAGGCTTATTTTTGGAAAAAGTGTTCATCAAGATTATATATTCAGCCCCTGGAATTTTCAAATCTTGGGCCTTTTCCAATATCAGGATATAGTGAATGTACCAAAACTTAGCAGTTTTAGTATTTAGAGTTTTTCTAGCTCGGGGTCAAACTAGGGTTTCACTTTCCTGGAGTTTTACCCAACCAAATTTATTGATTTAGGTCTCTAAACTTTGGTTTTGATGAGTAGAACAATGCTATGTTGGGATCACTCAAAAATTCCTTTTCTGTAGAAATTCCTAATTTCCGCATCGAAAACTGAAAATGCTCGGAATCGAATTTCGCTTCGACAGAAAGATGTGCCCTTCAATGGAGAGTCAACCTAGCATACTTTGGCTGATGGATTGTGGAGAGAGACCCAAAAAGTAAGAATCCCTAGCTTCTACATCTACACAATGTCTTCTTCTCAGGTTAGCTCTGATACCATGTTAGTTTTTCATCATATAAGATAGCATTATGATCTTAGGATCTTTTAACTGAGAGAATAACAAGCACATCAATAAAACATAAGCACAACACAAGAGAAAAGAGACACAAAGAATTTTCCTCAGGGAAACCATAAAGGATAAAACCCCACAACTTCCTCAAATATAGAATCAGTACCAAAGGTAAAACTGGAAAACAGTAAGATGATCTCCACACAGCAGCAGTCTCTCTCTCTCACTGAGAGAGCTTCTCCTCTCTCACTCATGCGTCCAATGAGTGAGTGTGAATGTTGCAAGTGAGATAAATAGAGATTCCCACTCTATATTTATATTATTCCATTCACTTGAAGTGCACTCCAACATGTCGGCCTCACTTAACAATTACTTACTAGAGCCGACATCTCTAGGAGTGTCTAATAACCCTAGTGCCCCACCACTTGTGGGGACTTTGCCTCCTCCGACCAATAGGAGGGTAACACAATGGTGGGGACTATTTCCCTGACTTACAATGACTCACCTAGGGTCAACTTCACTAGGATAGTCTAATAACCCAAGGGACCCATAACTATGGGGACTTTAACCCTTGACCAATAGGAGGGTTACCCACAATGACTTCACATGACTTTCTCATTATAGAAACTTCCTGGAATAAACATCGGGGTATGAAATGAATCAATTACATCCCAGAATAGACATCAGGTTACAATAGATAAGAAATAAAAGTGAATACATTCCGAAGTTACAATTACATCAACATTATAGAAACTTGACATGACTTTCTCATTATAGAAACTTCCCGGAATAAACATCGGGGTATGACATGACTCAATTACATCCCGAAATAAAAATTGGGTTACAATATATAAGAAATACAAGTGAATACATTCCAAAGTTACAATTATTTAAACACATCTGTGGAGCTTAGACAATCCTTCCTATTGGAATTACGTGATCAACACATCTGTAGAACTCAGACAATGCTTCCTATTGGAATTACGGGATCAATTCAATGATCCTTCCTTTCAGAATTATGGGATTTAGGTATTTACGGAGTTACTAATGATCCTTCCTTTCGGAATTACGGGATCAACACAAATGTGGAACTCAGACAAACCCTAGATCATCCAGCTCCGGAAGCAGGATGGAAACCTCAAATCGGTAAGATCTAATCTTTTGCTATTTGCATTTGAGGTTCTCATTTCAAAGTTATCTATCACATCAGCTTGATGATAAGCTTGGTGAAGTTGAAAACCTCCAATCATGAAAGCATTTGATCTCTCTGAACAAAATAAATTGGACACCTAGATGACTAGAGAGGTTCCAATTCTAGGGGGAGATGAGCCTCAAAGCCTTACACAAGAAGAACTTGATCAAGGCTAAGAAGATCATTGTTGATTCAATCATGGATCAACTTGTACCACAAGTGTCTTCCCTAAAGACACCGAAGATGTTTGATTTCTTGATCAAGCTATTTGAAGATAAGAACATAATTCAGAAGATGGATTTGAGAAAACAGTTGAAGAATGTGGAGATCCAAAATGCATAACATCTTGAAGCAGTAGAAGAAGAAACAGAGAATGCAGAAGTGGTGATAGCCACCTTGAATGGCCTCCCATGATCATGGGATTCATTCATGCAAGGAATGTGTGCCAGAATAAAGTGATTACTTTCAGTTGACTTTGGGAAGAATAAGAAGCTCGTCTCATAAGAAAAAACGAATAAAGATGGGAGCAAATTGAAGATCAAGCTATCACCATTCAAAGAAGATCCCTCAAGTGATGAGGAATATGAAGAACTCAATTCTTGACGAACCTCTTATCCATCTTATCATTTGGATAAGAAATGATGATAAAGCATAATGATCAAGATGGATTCTACCCACGAAACAAATAAAAGATAAGTATTCAATTGTCATTTCATGATATTGTTTTACATTTGATTATATTCAGTTGATGTGTTATGCATGATAGATTGTTTGCATTAATGACTGTATTCTACTAATATGCATGTGATGGGTAAGTAGCTCATGGTGCTATACAACTCTCCATTGCTACTTATCAAACATCTTTTCTAACATATTGGATTAGTTTAGAAAGTTTTTTTGAGATATGGATGAATGTTGTATTGGCTAAACAATTGCATGATACATAAGAATTTGTCGTTATGCATATGATTTATGAAATAGTTCTAACCATGCAACTAGTGCATTTGAATTGTAGGAAAGGTCTTGTACAACCTCCTACAAGAAAATAAGGATGAGACTTGTTCCAAATAACAAGTGATGACAATTCAATAAACATGAATCTAAAGCTCCTAGGGTCAGAGACACCATGACGGGAGAAAGAGCTTCAAAGAGCGGTAGATCCACCTCGAAGGATGAATACTACCATGGGTATGAGAGATAACTCAAGATGAAGAAAAGACTGCTATGAAAGAAGCTAGGATCAAAGAATAATAGATGATCATGGGGAATGATGTATACGATATCATTTCGAGACATAAAGGAAAATATGTAGTATCCTCCATATGGATATCCAAGAACAAGTGTACAAAGTAAGGTTCGTGATTTGCCTCAGAAAGAATAGACTATGACATGACATACTCTATTGACTAGTATATATCAAGCATAGAACCACCTGTACAGAATGAAGAAGGAAGATAATACTCCACTTCAGGGGGAGTGACTACAGAATATATCTGAGTTCGACATGGTACGACATGATGGACAACTTCTTGATGGATCGAGACTTTTGGGTTCCAACCTTCAAAGTTGAATGCAGAAGACTAGGATATGTTGATGATATGACAAGATGAACTCATGGAAGATGTTATGATAAAAGAATACTATAATGATGTTTGGGATATAGTACTCAAACCAGAAAGCAAGAATGTGGTATCTTACAAATGGATTTGCAAGATAAAATATGTCGCTGATAGAAGCAAGGAAAGACTTGTGTCTAGAGGTTTCTATAAGAAAGAGGGAATTAATTCCGAAGAGACACTTACTCCAAGAAGCAAGGTACACTTCCTTTAGAACTATGATGGTAGTTGCTTCCATGATGAAGTAAAGACAATCCTTCCTTAATGGTATGATTGGGGAAGAGTTTTACATCAAAAGGATTTGAAGATGAAGATAGATGGACTAATATATGTAAGTTGAAGAAGGCCCTCTATGGCATGAAGCAAGCTCCCAAATCTTGGTATGGAAGGATAGATAGTTTCCTGTTAATTATGGGCTTTACCAAGAGTAAAGATGATCCTAATCTTTATCTCAAGGTTGTAGAAGATGAACCTATCATCCTGTTATTATATGTGGATGACTTATTCTTGACAGGGAAGGAGAAACATATCATGGAAAGCAAGAAGAAACTAGCAGAAGAATTTGAGATGAAAGACCTTGGGTTAATGCACTATTTCCTAGGTCTGGAAATATGACAAAGTTCAGAATAAATCTTTCTCAACCAAGGAAAGTATACGGTAGAGATATTGAAGAGATTCAATATGTTGGAATGCAAATCCATGGCCACACCCATGGACTCCAACCTGAAGCTGTTAGCTAATGACTCATCAGAGTTAGTGGATGTGACTCATTACAGACAGATCATTGGGTCATTAATGTACTGAACAAATTCCAGACCAGACATTTGTTTTGCTGTGAACACCTTAAGTCAATATCTTGTTCAACGAAGATGGGTTCACCTAGCAACTGCAAAACATGTGATGAGATATCTGAAAGGGACTATAGACTTTGGTCTATACTATGATGGTAGCCATGAGTATAGATTATATGGCTACACAGATGCAGATTGGGCTGGAAGTATCTCAGATAGAAAAAGAACATTAGGTAGATGCTTTTGTTTGGGGTCTGCTATGAGTTCATGGTTTAGTAGGAAAAAGTCCAGTGTTTCTCGTAGCGAGGCTGAAGCAAAATACATAGCAGATTGCTCTACTAAGTTGTGAAGTCATATGGCTTCGGAAGCTTATATCAGGTCTCTTTGACCTGAAGATGGATACTACAATGATTCTATGTGATAACCAGATTTGTGATGACAGAGAACCCTGTGTTCCGATTGCAACACATAAAAATTCGGTATTTCTACATACAAGATAAGATGTAGATGATTATGTTTCAGTATTTACATACTATAGATGCAGATGATGATTATTCAGTATTTCTATACTGAAGATGCAGATGATGATGGTTTGAATGATGATGTATTGATAAAGCCTCTATCTCGGGGAGAGTTCGAACACTTTTGAGACAAGCTTGGTGTTGTTCGAAAAGACCTTCCTCAAAAGGGGGAGTAGTGATGTTGCAGTGGGATTGTATCATCCCTGGGCACTTGCCCTAAATTGATCTGGAGACCTCGATCCGTAGGAATGAAGAGGGATTGTATCATCCCGGGACATCTATCCAAAAGTGATCCGGTGACCTCGGTCCTCGAGAATGAAGAGGGATTGTATCATCCTGGGACATATGTCCAAAATAGATCCGGTGACTTCGGTCTTCGTGAATGTGGTGGGATTGCATCATCCCTGAAATTCGGTTCAAAATGTATCTGGAGGTCTCAACCCCCATGAAATTGGTGGATTGCATCATCCATGAACCTCAGTTCAAAATGTATTCGAAGGTCTCAGCCCCCGTGAAAGTGGTAGGATTACATTATCCCTGAAATTTGGTTCAAAATGTATCCGGAGGTCTCGGCCCCCGTGAAAGTGGTGGATTTCATCATCCCTAAACCTCAGTTCAAAATGTATCTGGAGGTCTCGGCCCCCATAAAAGTTGTAGGATTGTATCATCCATGAACTTCGGTTCAAAACGGATCCGGTGACTTCGGTACTCGAGAACATGTGTTGATCCCATAATTCCTAGAGGAAGGATTGTTTGATTTCCACATATGTGTTGATCCCGTAATTCTGAAAAGAAGGATCATTAGTAACTCCATAAAGACCTAAATCATGTAATTCCGAAAGGAAGGATCATTGAATTGATCCCGTAATAACAATAGGAAGGATTGTCTGAGCTCCATAGATGTGTTGATCCCATAATTCCAATAGGAAGGATTGTCTGAGTTCCACATCTGTGTTGATCCTGTAATTCCGAAAGGAAGGATCATTAGTAACTTCGTAAAGACCTAAATCCTGTAATTCTGAAAGGAAGGATCATTGAATTGATCCCGTAATTCCAATAGGAAGGATTTTCTGAGTTCCACAGATGTGTTGATCGTGTAATTCCAATAGGAAGGATTGTCTGAGTTCCACAAATGTGTTGATCCCATAATTCTGAAAGGAAGGATCGTTAGTAACTCCGTAAAGACCTAAATCCTGTAATTCCAAAAGGAAGGATCATTAGTAACTCCGTAAAGACCTAAATCCCGTAATTTTGAAAGGAAGGATCATTGGTAACTGCGTAAAGACCTAAATCCCGTAATTCCAAAAGGAAGGATCATGTTGATGATGACGTACTGATTTAAAGATCAGAATCTGATGATGATGTTGTTGCTGATGATGATGATGTTCTCTGATCAAAAGATCAGAATATGATGATGATGATGTTTCTCTAATCGAAAGATCAGAAGTTGCTGATGATGATGATGTTCTCTGATTGAAATATTAGAATATGATGATGATGTTGTTGCTGACGATGATGATGTTCTCTGACCAAAAGATCATAATATGATGATGATGATGTTTCTCTGATCGAAAGATCAAAAGTTGTTGATGATGATGTTCTTTGATCGAAAGATCAGAATATGATGATGATGATGTTTTTTTATTGGAAGATCAAAAGTTACTTATGATTGTGATGTTGCTGATGATGATGATGTTTTCTAATCGAAAGATCAGAATGCGATGATGATGATGATGTTTCTGATCGAAAGATCAGAATGTGATGATGATGAGATCCTGATGATGATGATGTCGTATTATCAAAATATGACGATGATGACGTACTGATCAAAAGATCAGAATATGATGATGAGTTGATGTTAGAGTATGATGATGTTTCTGATCGAAAGATTAGAGGCTGATAATAATGATGATTCTGATTGAAAGATCAGAATGTGATGATGATGATATTTTGATGCTGATATTTTGATGATGATGATGTTGATGTTTTGATGATGTTTTCATGATGATGTTTCTGATCGAAAGATCAGAGTATGATGATGATGTTGTTGCTGATCGAAAGGCCAAAGTGCCGAAGAAGATGTTGCTGATCGAAGTGGTCAAAGTACTAATGATGCTAAAGACTAAAGATTGAAGATGAAGACTACATGATGTTTAAAATCTTCCAATGATTTATAGATGTATCACCCTGATGATGTTGATGATGTCGTCTATCTCTCTCCTATTATTGTTGTTGTTGATGTTGTTATAGAATACCCTTCTCATTAAGGGGGAGTGTTGAAATATTGTAACTTTGAAGAATATTCTATATGTATTTCTTTGTGGTCCTCGATGGTCCTACCGGGAGAAACACTTGTATTAATTTGTACCTCGATGCTCCTAATCGGAAGAACTAATAAGAGTCATGAGGCAGTCCCTTCTAATTGTAAAGGTGGGTCATTAGCACCCCAGTGTGGTTACTTGAGGCTACATGTGTAACTCGAGCCTACATGATTAACTCGATCCTACATGACAGATGAGTTAACTTAAGTGAACGGATGAATATAAATAGAGGTGTAATGCTCCTCATTTATGACACACACTCTCACTTGTGTAGCGCATTAGTGGAGAAGAGAAGTAGCTGGAGAAGGAGGAGGATCAGGATTTGATCTCCTTGTTGGTTTTATCTTTTATCTTTTATCTTTTTGGGGCATCTATATTGAGGAAGCTTTTGCTGGGTTTTTCCCTTTAGGGTTTTCCCAGGATAAATCCTTGTGTTCCTTTTGTAGGGTTTTCCCAGGATAAATCATGTTAAATTTTCATATGCTTAGCTAAGACATCAGTATTTAATTTGACTTTAATAACAAAATCATATAAACAGGATCACTAAAAGATAGACAAGTAGAACCATACAAAAGGAACACAAAGATTTATCCTGGGAAAACCCTAAAGGGAAAAACCCAGTAAAAGCTTCCTCAATATAGATGCCCCAAAAAGATAAAAGATAAAACCAGCAAGGAGATCAAATCCTGATCTTCCTCCTTCTCCAGCTACTTCTCTTCTCCACTAATGCACTACACCAGTGAGAGTGTGTGTTCCAAATGAGGAGCACTACACCTCTATTTATATTCATCCGTTCACTTAAGTTAACTCATCTGTCATTTAGGCTCGAGTTAATCATGTAGGCTCGAGTTACACATGTAGGCTCAAGTAACCACACTGGGGTGCTAATGACCCATATTTACAATTAGAGGGGATTGCCTCATGACTCTTATTAGTTCTTCTGATTAGGAGAATTTGGGTACAAAGTAATACAAGTGGTTCTCCCGGTAGGACCATTGGGGACCACAAACAAATACATATAGAATATTCTTCGAAGTTACAATATTTCAACACTCCCCCTTAACGATAAGGGTATTCTATAACAACATCAACAACAACAACAATAGGAGAGAGATAGAGGAAATCATCAACATCATCAGGGTGATACATCTATAAATCATTAGAAGCTTTTCAACATCATGTAGCCTTCATCTTCAATCTTTAGTCTTCAGCATCATCAGTACTTTGACTACTTCAATTGGCAGCATCTTGACTCTTCAATCAGCAGCAACATCTTCAGCACTTTGACCTTTCGATCAGCAACATCTTCAGCACTTTGACCTTTCGATCAGCAACATCTTCAGCACTTTGACCTTTCGATCAGCAACATCATCTTCAACACTTTGACCTTTCAATTAGCAACATCATCTTCAACACTTTGACCTTTAAATCAGCAACATCTTCTTCATCACTTTGCCCTTTCGATCAGCAATAACATCATCATCATACTCTGATATTTCATTCAAACTCATCATTATCATCAGCCTATGATCTTTCAATCAGAACCATCATCAACCGAACATCATCATACTCTAACATCAACTCACCATCATATTCTGATCTTTCGATCAGTACGTAATATGGCATCATCATCATCAGGATCTCATCATCATCACATTCTGATCTTTCGATCAGAAACATCATCATCATCATCACATTTTGATCTTTCGATCAGAAAACATCATCATCAGCAGCAACATCATAATCATAAGCAACTTCTAATCTTTCAATCAGAAAACATCATCATCATCATATTCTAATCTTTCGATTAGAGAACATCATCATCAGCAACTTCTGATATTTCGATCAAAGAAACATCATCATCATCATATTCTGATCTTTCGATCAGAGAACATCATCATCATCAGCAACTTCTGATCTTTCAATCAGAGAAACATCATCATCATCATATTCTAATCTTTCGATCAGAGAACATCATCATCATTAGTAACAGCATCATCATCATATTTTGATCTTTCAATCAGAGAACATCATCATCATCAGCAACTTCTGATCTTTCGATCAGAGAACATCATCATCAGCAGCAACATTTGATCTTTCGATCAGAAGCATCATCATCATCATAAAAACATCAACATCATCAAAACATCAACATGATCCTTCCTTTCGGAATTACGAGATTTATGTCTTTACGGAGTTACCAATGATCCTTCCTTTCAGAATTACGAGATTTAGGTCTTTACGGAGTTACTAACGATACTTCCTTTCGAAATTACGAGATTTAGGTCTTTACAGAGTTACTAACGATCCTTCCTTTTGGAATTACGGGATCAACACATTTGTGGAACTCAGACAATCCTTCCTATTGGAATTACGGGATCAACACGTCTGTGGAACTCAGACAATCCTTCCTATTGGAATTACAGGATCAATTTAATGATCCTTCCTTTCGAAATTACGGGATTTAGGTCTTTACAGAGTTACTAATGATCCTTCCTTTTAGAATTGCGGGATCAACATAGATGTCGAACTTAGACAATCTTTCCTATTGGAATTACGGGATCAACACATCTGTGGAACTCAGGAAATCCTTCCTATTGGAATTACGGGATCAATTCAATGATCCTTCCTTTCAAAATTATGAGATTTAGGTCTTTATGGAGTTACTAACAATCCTTCCTTTCAGAATTACGGGATCAACACAGATGTGGAACTTAGACAATTCTTTCTTCCAGGAATTATGGGATCAACACACCTTCTCAAGTACCGAAGTCACCAGATCTGTTCTGAACCGAAGTTCAAGGATGATACAATCCTACCACATTCATGGGGACTAAGATCTCTGGATACATTTTGAACCGAGGTTGAGGGATGATGCAATCCACCACTTTCACAGGGGTTGAGACCTCCAGATACATTTTGAACTGAGGTTCAGGGATGATGCAATCCACCACTTTCACAGGGGCTGAGACCTCCAGATACATTTTGAACCGAATTTCAGGGATGATGCAATCCACCACTTTCACGGGGGCTGAGACCTCCGGATACATTTTGAACCGAAGTTCAGGGATGATGCAATCCTACCACATTCACAGGGGCTGAGACCTCTAGATACATTTTGAACCGAAGTTCAAGGATGATGAAATCCCACCACATTCACGGGGGCCGAGACCTCCAAATACATTTTCAACCAAAGTTCAGGGATGATGCAATCCCACCACATTCATGAAGACCGAAGTCATCGGATCTATTTTGGACAAATGTCCTAGGATGATACAATCCCTCTTCATTCTCGAGGACTGAGGTCACCGGATCACTTTTGGACATATGCCCTGGGATGATACAATCCCTCTTCATTCTTGAAGACCGAGGTCTCCGGGTCACTTTTGGGCAAGTGCCCAGGGATGATACAATCCCACCACATTCTCGATGACCAAAGTCACTGAATTAATTCTGGCCATATGTCCCAGGATGATACAATCTTTCTTCATTCTCGAAGACCGAGGTCTCTGGGTCACTTTAGGGCAAGAGTCCAGGGATGATACAATCCCACTGCAACATCACTACTCCCCATTTGGGGAAGGTCTTTCTAAACCACACCAAGCTTGTCTCCAAAGTGTTCGAAATTTACCCAAGACAAAGGCTTTGTCAGCGCATCATCATCTAAACCATCTTCATCTGCATATTCAGTATGTGAATACTGAACTATCACCATCTGTATCTCCAGTATGTGAGTACTGAAAGCATCATTAGGTCACCATCATCTGCATCTACAGTATGTAAATACTAAAACATCATCTATATCTTCAGTATGGGAATACTGAAATCATCATCATCTCTATATTCAGTATAGAAATATTGAGTCACCATCATCTGTATCTACAGTATGGAAATATTGAAACATCATCATCTGCATCTTTATCTTGAATGTAGAAATATCGGATTTCTATGCGTTACGACGGAACACAGGGTTCTCTGTTATCACAACTCTCGTTATCACATAGAATCAATGTAGTATCCATATTTAGTTCAAAGAGACCTGATATCAGCTTCCGAAGCCATATGGCTTCACAACTTAGCAGAGCAATCTACTATGTATTCTTCTTCAGCCATGCTACGAGAAACACTTGACTGTTTCCTGCTAAAACATGAACTCATAGCAGACCCCCAAAAAAGCATCTACCTAATGTGCTTTTTCTGTCTGAGATACTTCCATCCCAATCTGCATCTGTGTAGCCATACAATCTATACTCATGGCTACCATCATAATATAAACCAAAGTCTATAGTCCCTTTCAGATATCTCATCACATGTTTTGCAGTTACTAGGTGAACCCGTCTTAGTTGAATAAGATACTGACTTAAGGTGTTCACAGCAAAACAAATATTTGGTTTGGTATTTGTTAAGTACATCAATGACCCAATGATCTGTCTGTAATGAGTCATATCCACTAATTCTGATGAGTCATCAGCTAACAGCTTCAGGTTGGAGTCCATGGGTGTGGTCATGACTTTGCATTCCAACATATTGAATCTCTTCAATATCTCTACTGCATAATTTCCCTGGTTGAGAAATATTTCTTTTGAACTTTGCCATACTTCTAGACCTAGGAAATAATGCATTAACCCAAGGTCTTTCATCTCAAATTCTTCTGCTAGTTTCTTCTTGCTTTCCATGATCTGTTTCTCATTTCCTGTTAAGGATAAGTCATCCACATATAATAACAGGATGACAAGTTCATCTTCTACAACCTTGAGATAAAGGTTAGGATCAACTTTACTCTTGGTAAATCCCATGCTCGACAAGAAACTATCTATTCTTCCATACCAATATTTGGGAGCTTGCTTCAGGCCATAGAGGGTCGTCTTCAACTTGCATACGTGATTCCATCTGCCTTCAACTTCAAATCCTCGTGACTATTCGATGTAAAACTCTTTCTCAATCATACCATTAAGGAAGGCTTTTCTTTACTTCACCATGGAAGAAACTACCATAATAGTTCTGAAGGAAGTGTACCTTACTTCCTGGAGTAAGTGTCTCTTCAGAATTAATTCCTTTTTTTTTTTTCTGAAAGAAACCTCTAGCCACAAATCTTGCTTTATACTTCTCGATACTTCCGTCAGTTGCATGTTATATTTTGTATATCCATTTGGAGGATACAATACTCTTTCCTTATGGTTTGGGAACTATATCCCATACATCATTCTAGTATTCTTTCATCATAACATATTCCATGAGTTCATCTTGTCAGATCATCAACATATCCTAGTCTTCTGCATTCAACTTTGAAGGTTGGAACCCACTTTACTCTTGGTAAAGTCTCGATCCATCAAGAAGTTGTCCATCATGTCGTACCGTGTCGAACTCATATATCTTCTGTAGTCACTCCCCCTGAAGTGGAGTATTATCTTCCTTCTTTATTCTGTACAGGTGGTTCTATGCTTGATATATACTAGTCAATAGAGTATGTCATGGCATAGTCTATTTTTTCTGAGGAAAATCACAAGCCTTTCTTTGTACACTTGTTCTTGTAGATCCATATGGAAGATACTATGTACTTCCCTTTATGTCTCGAAATCATATCATATACATCATTCCCAATGATCAACTATTATTCTTTGATCATAGTTTCTTTTATAGCATTCTTTTCTTCATCTTGAGTTATCTCTCATACCCATGGTGGTATTCATCCTTTGAGGTGGATCTACCACTGTCACATACCCCAATTTTGTAAAATAATGTTAATTGTTTTTATTATATTCCTGAGACATTATGTTAAATTTAATGTAAAGTAGGAACTGATCTCTCAGCAAAGTTAAAAGAAGTGGAATGTAATTATGAATATTTTATTATTAATAAATAAAAAGTGGAGACAACAGCATTGGGAGAGCTGTTAATAAGAGGTTACTGGTCAAACTGGTGGATGGAACTAGGTGGAGGGAAAAAGACAAGTGGCAGCATCCTCAAACAATTCCTAATTTTTAGGTGGCAAATTCCCTATATTTGGGGTCATGATCCCCCAAGAAAGTGGGATCAGAGCAGGTGGCTCATTAAATGACAACTAACCCAAAAAGACCTAGGAAATATTTTAAAAGTACCCAATGAATAGAGATGAGAGGCTCAGATATTTTCCAGAGAGGAATCATTCAGGTGAATGATATTCAGGAAATTCATTGGGGAAAAAGGGAAGAATAGTAAGGAAGTTGTTCTGAGAGGAACGCTACAGTAACTTGGTTTATTACAGCTTGTTAGCTGGGAGAAATTACCGATAAGTTCAGATTTGGTACTGAGGTTGAAGAATGGCATTTGACTACTACTGCACCTAGTTCCAGCCAGGGAGACCAGAGCAAGCTCGGAGGTCCAGAGGATTCGTTGTTTGAGCGCTCTCCAGGAATTGGTAGGGAGGAACGGCCTCCCATTGCTGTTGTTGTCCAAAGTACAAGCAGGTTCTGTTACTTAACTGTCTTTGTTTTAAAAATTATGAATGGTTGAATGTTATGTTTGTAGCTTATGATATAATATTTAGCTGGTTTAGTGATGTAAATGTTTTAGTTTAACAATAATATAATCTCTTGATGAAAAATAAAGACCCACTGTGTTTTTCCACATCTGGGTTTACCAGACTGTACTCCAGCACAAGGGTAAAATTATAGAGAAAGATGATATGATGATAATATAACATAGAATATGAATGGAATTTCAGAATGTTTCTTTGTATGGTTTTTTAAAAAGAAACATCTTAGGTATGAGGAATTGTATTAACCTATAATGAAGACTGTTAATTCATTTAGAAATAGAGAAATAAATGTTAATGTTCACTGATAGTAGTATGTTCAATAAGAGAAATAGTATTGATATTATAGTTATTCTTTTTGTTTGCTATGTGATATTTGAATAGCAAAGAAGAGTATAATAGTCCACTAAAGTAGATTTCAGTTAGAAAAAGATGCTGTACAGTTTATTTATTTATAGATTAAATCACTGTAAATATATTATTCAACTAAAACAAAGAATATCTAGAACCTTTATTTGTTCTTACAGATACTCGGCTACTAACAGAATTTACCTTGGAAAGTAATATCATTTCTTTATTTATTTATGTTCTATTTAGTTAAGTTCTAACAAAACATACAAATTCTACTTATACTTTTAAGCTATTAACCATATAGGATTTGTTTAGTTATCTGATTTTCTTTCTATTATAGTTAACCAGATAATATGGGACATAGAGAATATGTCTACATAGTAAATAGAACAGTAAGTATAACGATAATACAACAGTAAAAATATTAAGTTCATCTACATCATGAATAAACATAGGATAAGGGTATCATATTTATAATAACACTTACAATTCTTTTATATAAATAAACTAAGTAAAAGTAACAATAGAAAATATAGCACTTACAGGTAAGACAATAGTCTTACATTATATCCTCTCTATTATATTATATTCTTGTATATTGTTGCATGGATTAAGCATGCAGAATATGTGCTAATTACAGAAAAACGGTATCATTTTAATTTCAGTATTATTAAATAAAAATAATAACTTCTGTACCTAAAGAAGAGAAGTAACTATTAGTTACTTAAGTATTCTAGATAGGGCTTCAAGTGTTTATTTTATTCTTTAGTAAATTATACATAATAACCTTGACAGGTTTTATAAAACAGACTGAATATAAGAATGATATACAGGAAAGACCCTAATAATAACTTATGGAACTATTATGAAAATAAAATCAGGTATACTAATGTACTGTCATTATCTTAACAAAGCAACAGAATGATCAATTTATTAAGCTTAAGCAAAAATTTAAACAACTACAACCCCATAATTGAACAGAGGTAAAATATAGGTAAAGGATAAATGTTGTAAACATTATATTGTCGCCGAGCCTCATTTACCAGTTATCAAATGAACAAGTATATACATTTTAACGCTGCAACATAAACAAGGAATTTATAAAGGAAAAATGTATTAATAACTATTATGATGATCTTAGGGTGGAAACCCTGCAAAAATTTATGATTACAGCAAAAGTAGAAGTTACGGGTTGTAAACCCTTTTCAAGATAAGCTCATGGCCTTAAGCTTTACAAAGTATCCTATCATAAATTCGAATGACTCTTCTAAGCCCTTGGTATTTACAAGTATTTTGAAGGGTATGGCATTTTTGCCTTAGTTTTCTTTCCCTTCACATACAATGCTTCAAAACACAAAAGAACTAACTTCTATAGTCACAGCCGAAGCTGAAGAAGCCCTCCAGTAAAGCAAAGGTCTTAACTAGCTAATAAAAATAGCGAAGAAAACAACCAAAAACAACCAAAACCCATGAGGGTCTAATAGGCCACAGTGACCAACCCTTAACTTTCCATGAAGGTTTGTACAAGATGGGATGGCCATGGAAAAGTCCAGGCTTAACGGAGGATAGCAACTATTTCCTTTCCCACACTACTTCCCTCGAACGTTGAAGCTGTCACATGTAACAAGGGCAAACTAATGTTAATATCTTGCGAAATGATTCATATAAATGTAAAGAAATCGATTTATGAAATACTGTAAGTATTAACAGCTCCTTACCTAAAATCTGAAGGATGTGTGACCTCCTAAGAACAGACAAACAACCACCAAAGCGAAAAGAAGGAGACCCTTCATCGCGGAAAAAGGGCAGGGAAGAGTTATTGACATAGTTAAGAGCCGCAGTGACTGAGTGCAAGCTCAGTGCAAGGATTACGCAAGAAACTTTCACATTAATAACCTAGAGTTTAGCAGAGACGGCTACATTGCTCCCTAATGAGCCAAATAAGGAATAATACCCACACAGTAAAGAATTTTCTGGAGAAAAGCAAACAATGAGGGTGAAGCATGCAAGAAAGCAACTGCAACTTACTCACAACAACGAGTGAAGAGAAGAATCAGAGTCAAATGACAAGAGCCGAAAGCAATGGAGCAGGAGACCGGGGAAACAATGATGAGCTAGGGTTAGAGCTGGCCTTTTAACCTCATAACACTTGGCCAACAATCTGCCATGTCTCCTCATAAATAATTTGCACACGGTGGGTAAATTTCTATAGTCGATCAGAAACAGACATGAGGAACGGTTCCTATAATCATTTAGTTGATTTAAGAAGGTTCGACTATAATCTTCAGCGAAGTCAACCTATCAATTGCCATATGATCACAAGAACTTGTTAATATACATATTTATACCTTGCATCATAGTTCATTATTGGCATTTAAACAATTCATTTGATTACTTTATGATATACTATCAATTATATTGTTGCTTTCCACATTATAATTCTATGATCATCATGGGTATAGCTAGCGTTATGACGTAGAACTTTGTGACATGTTACCCTTACCTTATAAACAATTGATAAAAGGGTAAACTATATCTAGAATGTTAAATGCATAATATAACCTTATGTACAAGCTTGGAATGTACGAGATAAAGGTCTATGAGAGTTTTCCCTTAGAGTTGATCCATAACTTGTTTTGTCATGGTCTTATTCATGACCTATCCATCCAAGTGAATGACTATTTTGTCATTCAACATTTACATTCTTAAATAAAACAAGCTTTGTGATAATGTTATGGAAGGAAAATATAATATCTATGTTTAAAGTGACGATAATACTTATACAACTATCCACTTAACATCTATATTATAATTAGAATACACTAATGGTCAATTTTTAGGGTGTTGTAAAACCAACTATGGCAAGTATCTTGTTGATGAATGTTCTTAACCTAGAAGTCATAACATACAAGGATGAAGCCATTAATCCCTTAATACAAGGTTTATCAACGTAATTTCCAAACCCTAAAACTCTTATGTTGTACCTTCTTTTAAGGATAATAATTCAATAAAAATAAGTCCTTTACCTTTTTATAAATAAAGGGATAAAATAAAAACTAGTCGCAGTAGGTTTTCTATCAGACCTAAGATGAGGTTTAGTATGCTTGATTCAGTTGTAGTGTAAATGAGACTTAGTGCTTCACCTAGAGTATATTTCCTTTTAGTGGGTAATTTGAAAATGAAAACAGTAATAAGTAAACCCCTCATAAATGCACATTACAATGTAAGTGTATGTGTGTACTTGGAAGGTAAACTATAAATTCTATAACTCTGCCTTTTCCTACTTTATTTGCAAAGAGTTTAATTGAAGTCTTTTTAT
Source organism: Pseudotsuga menziesii (assembly GCA_001517045.1). Taxonomy (NCBI): domain Eukaryota; kingdom Viridiplantae; phylum Streptophyta; class Pinopsida; order Pinales; family Pinaceae; genus Pseudotsuga; species Pseudotsuga menziesii. The sequence continues at coordinate 318,783 of LPNX010752739.1, read as the reverse complement.
ACTTGGCATCTATGATAAGTATCGAATAATGCAGTAATATTTAAGAATCATAAGGTTACTCCCACTAAAAATATAGACAGTTATTGAATTTACCTCAGCAAGTATTGAAAATGGTTTAACAATTATCTTCCTACTGAACTTTTATGTTGCAACGTACTTGTATTTATAAACACTTTAGAATTTCGACAGGATGCCAACCGAACTTCTTACCTATAGTCTGTAAGAACAGAAAAACGTTCTGCATTAGCTCGAAAGCTAAGTAAGCCCAGTTTTTGCATGACATCCCACCTTGTGCTCGCAAAAATAAAACAAGTCAGTAGTCTGAAAAAGAACGGTTCTATCATTAAACACAAATCCAACAGACAATTTAATTAATGAGATGATAACATATAACTAATTAAATGATTAGTTAATAGCATTTATGTTAATGATATGCAAAATTAAAAATTTTATTTTTTTTTGAAAATTTGGGGTTTTGACATGTGGTATCAGAGCATGGTTCAAATACTAGGCCCTGATGCGGCCCAACTAGTTTCCATAAAACAGTAAAATAATGTACTAACCTGTATTCTGTTTTATGTAAAGAACATAAAATTTCTTTTTCTGAATCTAACAGGCAGGTATGGAGAAGCTAGGAGAATATGCTCAGGAGGAGTCTCCAAATACCGAGACAAGACAATTGTCCAGAGAACCTATGTTAGAAGAGGTAACTGCTCACTCCTCAGAGCTGATGCAGACTATAAAGGATTTGAAGACTGAAATGGAATCAGTCCAGAAGGACAATGAGAGGATTTTGAAGACTCAGGAAGAGTTGAACCAAAATTTGATTGAAAAATTCCAGACTGAAGGGAGGAGCAAAAGATTTGAATTTGAGGAAGCTAGGCATTAGAAAAGGATCTAAAAAGATGAAGCTGACAAAAGATGAAAGCAGTTCATCATCTGAAGGGTTCAGGGAACAACAAAGCTACCACACTACTAGTGACAGTAGCGAGGCTGATTTGTATGACAGAAAGAAGAAGTATAGACCATATGAAGAGATTTTTGGGGAGTTTAAAAAAATAAAACCCCCAACTTTCAACGGAGAGACCGAAAAAGGGGAAGAAGCAGAGTCCTGGTTATCCGGGATGAGGAAGTATTTTCAGATATACAACTATTCAAATCAGCTGAAGGAAATAATGGCAATCTATAAATCTCTCTGGAAAAGCAGACATATGGTGGCAAGATCTTAAAAGAGTCAAGGGGATCAAGGAAAAAGAAGTTAATTGGAGTACCTTTAAAAGGTACTTCAAGAAGAATTTTTTGTCCGAACAATATTATGAAGAAAGAGCTAAAGAATTTTACGAATTGAAGTTAGGATCCATGACTATGAAGGATTTAAACAGTACATTCTTAAGCTTGTTGAGGTATGTACCTTATTTAGTCGATGAGAAACCTAAAGTGTAGCAGTTTCTTAGCTGTCTACCATATCATATCAAGGAAAGAATTGAGTATGATAACCCAAAGACTCTGGAGGAAGCCATGCGGAAGGCTAATTTTTGTTTTGAACAGAACAAGAAGAAATAAGGCATAGCTAATTGGAAGGCTAAGAAAAACAACAGTCAGCCTGAGTTCAAGAAAAAGAAATTTGTACCCCAGAAGAATTTCAAGAATAATAAGAGCAGAAATTATTCTAACAGTAAGAATTTACAGGGAAATAGAAATGGTGCTTCTAATAATTATAATAATTCCAGTAACTTTAAAGGCAAGGAAGCTGCAAACAATCATGGGAATTTCACTAAGAATTTTGAACAAAAGGAGCATGTTAAGTGCTGTGAATGTAATGGCCCGCACTATGCCTCGGTCTGCCCAAACCAAAAAAATGCAGTCAGCAATATTCACACTGTGCAGGAGGAAATGACTGTTGGAGAGCTTGCCAGGACTATGCCCAGAATAAATGCAGCGTTTGAGAACCGCCAAGATGACTATCAGACTTCCATGGTTGAAGTGGAAGGTATGGTTAACCAAACCCCTGTAACCATTTTAATTGATCCAGGAGCTAGTCTTAGTTACATTGCACCTCAGATAGTGGAAAAGTGTAAATTGTCTGTTGAAAAGTTTGATAGTTCCTGGTTAGTTCAATTAGCCACTGGGGAAAAAAGGAAAGTAACCTGTTATGTGAAAGAATGTGCTTTAACTATGGATGATTTTAAAACTACAGTTAAGCTTAATGTGTTACCACTTGGCGCGTATGATTTATTGATTGGTATGGATTGGTTAGAGAAGCACAAGGTAGTTTTATATTGTTTTGATAAAACATGTACGTGCATAAATAATAATGAACAACCAGTAACGGTTAAGGGTATTCCTAGGAAAACTGTAATCAGGTAGATTCTGCTTTACAACTTAAAAGAGCAGTCAGGAAAGGGTGTAAATCCTATGCTGTAATTATTACAGATGAGGCAAGTAAATATGAAATGGATAAGTTAAAAATAGAAGATATTCCTCTTTTAAATGAATTTACTGATTTTTTCCCAGAAGAAATTCCAGGATTACCTTCTAGGAGGGAACTGGATTTCACTATTGAGCTGGTGCCAGTTGCTGTACCTAGCTCAAAAGCTCTGTATCATATGAATATTTTAGAACTTAATGAGCTAAAATCACAGCTAAAAGAATTAATAGATAAGAAGTACATTCCATTAGAGAGAATTTGAGGTAAAAAATGGTCCTCCTAAGAGATGTACTACAAAAT
>LPNX010752739.1:286315-312425 GCA_001517045.1 Pseudotsuga menziesii | reverse complement strand
CCACCATAGAAAATGTGACAAATAAGCATTCTTAATTCATGCAATGCCACCTCAACCATGGGGGATGATGTCATCTACTAGAATGTAATTGGTTGATTTTCATAGTACATTTTGGTCCTTTTGAGGCCCATGTTTGACCTCAAATTCTCTCTAATGGAACTAGTGTATCCCCTTGGGGAGCATCGGTCATCTTTCTCAAAAAGAAAGACAGAACTATGCGACTATGCATAGATTACCGTCAACTAAATAAGGTGAAGATTAAAAACAGATATCTGTTGCCCTGCATAGATGATCTGTTTGATCAGCTACGTGGAGCTACGGTGTTCTCAAAGATAGACCTGAGATCAGGATATCATCAGGTAAGAATTAAAGATGAGGACATCTTCAAGACAGCCTTCAGAACAAGGTATGGACATTATGAATTTGTCATAATGTCATTTGGGCTTACCAACGCCCCAGCTGTCTTTATGTGCCTAATGAATAATATAATGCATAAATACTTAGATAAATTCATTGTCGTGTTTATTGATGACATCTTAATTTACTCTAAAACTAAAGGAGAACATAAAGAACACCTAAGGATAGTTTTACAAGAGTTTCAAGAGAAACAACTCTTTGCGAAGTTTAGCAAGTGTGACTTCTTTAAGGATGAAATCCAGTACTTAGGTCACGTAGTGACTAAGGAAGGGATTTCAGTCGATCCTAAAAAGATTCGGGCAATCAAATATTGGCTAGTTCCAAAGGACGTAACAGATGTTAGGTCATTTATGGGAATTACCGGTTATTACCGAAGATTTATTAAAGGCTTTTCAAAAATAGCTAATCCGATCACTTCTTTGCAAAAGAAAGGAAAGAAATTTGATTGGAACTTAAAGTGTGAAGAAAGTTTTAAGAAATTAAAAACCTTATTAACAAGTGCACCTATTCTAAGAATAGCAGATCCTAATAAGGATTTCGTGGTATGCACAGATGCCTGTAATGATGGTTTAGGCGGTGTGCTGACTCAAGATGGGCATGTCATTGCCTATGAGTCCAACAAGTTAAAGATCCACAAAAAAAATTATGCAACTTATGACTTAGAACTTGCTGCTGTTATACATGCCTTAAAAATGTGGGGACATCATTTAATAGGTAGAAAGTTTATTTTAATGATTGATAATAAATGACTAAAATACCTTTTAGATCATCCCAACTTAAATGCAAGACAAGCAAGGTGGTTAGCCTTCTTGAGTGAATACGATTTTGAAATCCAACACATAAAAGGAAAATAAAAAAAGGTGGGTGATGCTTTAAGCAGAAATGCAAAGCTGAACTTTACAACAGCAATCAACACTTATGCTTCTGATTTAAATGAACAGCTTAAACAAGGGGTAAAACATGATGAAATTTATAAAAAATTACAAGTTACAGCTAAAGAAGAACCTATAGAAAGCTTAATAAAAGGTTAAAGTTTAAATAAAGATGGATTTTTATTGTTTAAGGACAAACTGTATGTTCCTAATGTGCCTAAGGTCAAGTTGCTGATTCTGGACGAAGTTCATAAAACACCTTACTCAGGACATCCAGGTTACCAAAAGACTATAACCATGTTAAGGAAAGAATATTTCTGGCCTAATATGAAATCTGAAGTAGCTGAATACATAGGTAGATGTTTGGACTGTCAACAAGTGAAAACTGAACACCAACATCCAGCTAGTTTACTGCAACCATTGCCTATTCCTAGTTGGAAATGGGAGATAATCAGCTTAGATTTTATTATTGGATTTCCCAGAAATCAGAATCAAAATGATTCAATTATGGTGGTGGTGGATAAATTAAGTAAAGCATCACATTTCATTCATGTTAAAACTACTTACAAGGCTGCAAACATAGCTGAGATATTCTTAAAGCATATTTTTCGGTTACATGGTGTACCAAAGATTATCATTTCGGACAGGGATCCTAAATTCATAGGGAATTTCTGGAAATCCTTGTTTAAGGGATTAAATACAACACTGAATTTCGGCACCTCCTTCCATCCTCAAACAGATGGACAGACAGAAAGAGTGAATCAGGTGCTGGAATATTTGTTAAGGATCTATGTTAAAGATCCGCCAGGTAAGTGGAAAGACTACTTGCATTTAGCAGAATTTGCATTTAATAACAACTATCAGTCATCGGCTAAGTTCAGTCCATTTGAAATTATGTATGGGCGTAAATGCAACACTCCTCTCTCCTGGAATAATCCAGTAGATAGATTAGTGTTAGGACCAGAATTATTGAAGGAAATGGAACAAATTGTGAAACAAGTGCAGGAAAATTTGAAGGTGGCACAGGATCGGCAAAAGAACCAAGCAGATTTAAAAAAAAATTCCAAAGAGTTCCAGGTAGGTGAGCATGTGTTTATAAAGGTAAGACCAAAGAAAATCTCTCTAAGACTGGGGAGTCGTGCAAAGCTAGCACCACGTTAATGTGGTCCGTTTGAAATTTAATCCAGAATTGGTCAAATTGCATATCAGCTAGCGTTACCACCTAATTTGAAAGTGCATAATGTTTTTCATATTTATGTTCTGAAAAAGTATGTTCATGATGCTACTCATGTGATTGATTGGAATGTTGTACAGGTGGAACCAGTAGGATAAATTCTGGTGGAACCAGACTGTATCTTTGGGAGGAGGGAAATTACTCTGCGGAACCACACCATTGGACAGGTGAAGGTGCAATGGAAGCACCTTAGTCCTGAAGAGGCTACCCGGGAATTGGAAAGTAATATGTGGAAAGCATACCTGAATCTGTTCTAGGAGGTTGCAAAGGATGAAAAATAAGTAACATTGAGGACGATGTTACATTTTAAGGGGGTTTGTATGTCACATACCCCAATTTTGTAAAATAATGTTAATTGTTTTTATTATATTCCTGAGACATTATGTTAAATTTAATTTAAAGTAGGAACCGATGACTCAACAGAGTCAAAAGAAGTGGAATGTAATTCCGAATATTTTATTATTAATAAATAAAAAGTGGAGACAACAGCATTGGGAGAGCTGTTAATAAGAGGTTACTGGTCAAACTGGTGGATGGAACTAGGTGGAGGGAAAAAGACAAGTGGCAGCATCCTTAAACACTTCCTAAGTTGCAAGTGGAAACTTCCCTATATTTGGGGTCATGATCCCCCAAGAAAGTGGGATTAGAGCAGGTGGCTCATTAAATGACAACTAACCCAAAAAGACCTAGGCAATATTTTAAAAGTACCCAATGAATAGATCTGAGGGGCTCATATATTTTCTAGAGAGGAATCATTCAGGTGAATGATATTCAGGAAATTCATTGGGGAAAAAGGCAAGAACAATAAGGAAGTTGTTCTGAGAGGAATGCTGCAGTAACTTGGTTTATTACAACTTGTTAGCTCGGAGAACTTACTGATAAGTTCAGATTTGGTACTGAGGTTGAAGACTGGTATTTGACTACTGTTGCACCTAGTTCCATCCAAGGAGACCAGATCAAGCTCGGGGGTCCTGAGGAGTCGATGTTTGAGCGCTCTCCAGGAATTGGTAGGGAGGAACGGCCTCCAATTGCTGTTGTTGTCCAAAGTCCAAGCAGGTTCTGTTACTTAACTGTCTTTGTTTTAAAAATTATGAATGGTTGAATGTTATGTTTGTAGCTTATGATATAATATTTAGCTGGTTTAGTGATGTAAATGTTTTAGTTTAACAATAATAGAATCTCTTGATGAAAAATAAAGACCCACTGTGTTTTTCCACATCTGGGTTTAGCAGACCGTACTCCAGCATAGGGGTAAAATTATAGAGAAAGATGATATGATGATAATATAACATAGAATATGAATGGAATTTCAGAATGTTTCTTTGTATGGTTTTTTAAAAAGAAACATCTTAGGTATCAGGAATTGTATTAACCTGTAACGAAGACTGTTAAGTCATTTAGAAATAGAGAAATAAATGTTCATGTTCACTGATAGTAGTATGTTCAATAAGAGAAACAATCTTGATATTATAGTTATTCTTTTTGTTTGCTATGTGATATTTGAATAGCAAAGAAGAGTATAATAGTCCACTAAAGTAGAGTTCAGTTAGAAAAAGATGTTGTACAGTTTATTTATTTACAGATTAAATCACTGTAAATATATTATTCAAATAAAAGAAAAAATAGATAGAACCTTTATTTGTTCTTACAGATACTCAGCTACTAACAGAATTTACCTTGGAAAGTAATATCATTTCTTTATTTATTTATGTTCTATTTAGTTAAGTTCTAACAAAACATACAAATGCTACTTATACTTTTAAGCTGTTAACAATATAGGATTTGCTTAGTTCTCTGATTTTCTTTATATTATAGTTAACCAGATAATATGGGACATAGAGAATATGTCTACAAAGTAAATAGAACAGTAAGTATAACGATAATACAGCAGTAAAAATATTAAGTTCATCTACATCATGAACAAACATAGGATAAGGGTATGAAGTTTATAATAACACTTACAATTCTTTTATATAAACAAACTAAGTAAAAGTAACAATAGAAAATATAGCACTTACAGGTAAGACAATAGTCTTACATTATATCCTCTCTATTATATTATATTCTTGTATATTGTTGCATGGATTAAGCATGCAGAATATGTGCTAATTACAGAAAAACAGTATCATTTTAATTTTAGTATTATTAAATAAAAATAATAACTTCTGTACCTAAAGAAGAGAAGTAACTATTAGTTACTTAAGTATTCTAGATAGGGCTTCAAGTGTTTATTTTAATCTTTAGTAAATTATACATAATAACCTTGACAGGTTTTATAAAACACACTAAATATAAGAATGATATACAGGAAAGACCCTAATAATAACTTATGAAACTATTATGAAAATAAAATCAAGTATACTAATGTACGGTCATTATCTTAACAAAGCAACAGAATGATTAGTTTATTAAGCTTAAGCAAAAATTTAAACAACTACAACCCCATAATTGAACAGAGGTAAAATATAAGTAAAGGATAAATGCTATAAGCATTATATTGTCGCCGAGCCGCATTTACCAGTTATAAAATGAACAAGTATATACATTTTAACACTATAACATAAAAAAGGAATTTAGAAAGGAAAATAGTATTAATAACTATTATGATGATCTTAGGGTGGAAACCATGCAAAAATTTATGATTACAGCAAAAGTAGAAGTTACGGGTTGTAAACCCTTTTCAAGATACGCTCACGGCCTTAAGCTTTACACAGTATCCTATTAGAAATTCGAAGGGCTCTTCTAAGCCCTCAGTCTTTACAAGTATTTTGAAGGGTATGGAATTTTTTCCTTAGTTTTGTTTCCCTTTGCATACAGCGCTTCAAAACACAAAAAAACTAACTTCTATAGACACGGCCGGAGCCGAAGAAGCCCTGTAGTAAAGCAAAGGTCTTAACCAGCTAAGAAAAACAACGAAGAAAACAACCAAAAACAACAAAAACCCACGAGGGTCTAATAGGCGGCAGTGACCAACCCTTAACTTTCCATGAAGGTTTTCACAAGATGGGACGGCCATGGAAAAGTCTAGGCTTACCGGAGGATAGAAACTATTTCCTTTCCCACGCTGCTTCCCTCGAACGTTGAAGCTGTCACCTGTAACAAGGGCAGACTAATGTTAATATCTTACTTGCGAAATCATTCATATAAATGTAAAGAAATCAATTTATGAAATACTGCAAGTATTAATAGCTCGTTACCTAAAATATGAAGGATGCGTGACCTCCTAAGAATAGACAAACAACCACCAAAGCGAAAAGAAGGAGACCCTTCATTGCAGAAAAAGGGTAGGGAAGACTTATTGACAAAGTTAAGAGCCGCAGTGACTGAGTGCAAGCTGAGTGCAAGGATTATGCAGGAAACTTTCACATTAATAACCCATAGTTTAGCAAAGACGGCTACATTGCTCCCTAACGAGCCGCAGAAGGAATAATACCCACATAGTAAAGAATTGTCTGGAGAAAAGCAAACAACGAGGGTGAAGCATGCAGGAAAGAAACTGCATCTTACTCACAGCGACGAGAGAAGAGAAGACTCACAGTCAAACGACAGGAGCCGAAAGAAATGGAGCAGGAGACTGGGGAAACAATGACGAGGTAGGGTTAGAGCTGGCCTTTTAACCTCATAACACTTGGCCAACAATCTGCCATGTCTCCTCATAAATAATTTGCACACGGTGGGTAAATTTCTATAGTCGATCAGAAACAGACATGAGGAACGGTTCCTACAATCATTTAGCTGATTTAAGAAGGTTCGACTATAATCTTCAGCGAAGTCAACCTATCAATTGCCATATGATCACAGGAACTTGTTAATATACATATTTATACCTTGCATCATAGTTCATTATTGGCATTTAAACAATTCATTTGATTACTTTATGATATACTATCAATTATATTGTTGCTTTCCACGTTATAATTCTATAATCATCATGGGTATAGCTAGCGTTATGACATAGAACTTTGTGACATGTAACCCTTACCTTATAAACAATTGATAAAAGGGTAAACTATATCTAGAATGTTAAATGCATAATATAACCTTATGTACAAGCTTGGAATGTACAAGATAAAGGTCTATGAGAGTTTTCCCTTAGAGTTGATCCATAACTTGTTTTGTCATGGTCTTATTCATGACCTCTCCATCCAAGTGAATGACTATTTTGTCATTCAACATTTACATTCTTAAATAAAATAAGTTTTGTGATAATGTTATGGAAGGAAAATATAATATCTATGTTTAAAGTGACGATAATACTTGTACAAGTATCCACTTAACATCTATATTACAATTAAGATATACTAATGGTCAATTTTAAGGGTGTTGTAAAACCAACTATGGCAAGTATCTTGTTGATGAATGTTCTTAACCTAGAAGTTATAAAATATAAGGATGAAGCCTTTAATCCCTTAATAGAAGATTTATCAACGTAATTGCCAGACCTTAAAACTCTTATGTTGTACCTTCTTTTAAGGATAATAATCCAATAAAAATAAGTCCTTTACCTTTTTATAAATAAAGGGATAAAATAAAAACCAGTCACAGTAGGTTTTCTATCAGACCTAAGATGAGATTTAGTATGCTTGATTTAGTTGTAGTGTAAATGAGACTTAGTGCTTCATCTAGTGTATATTTCCTTTTAGCGAGTAATTTGAAAATGAAAACAGTAATAAGTAAACCCCTCATAAATGCACATTAGAATGTAAGTGTATGTGTGTACTTGGAAGGTAAACTGTAAATTCTATAACTCTGCCTTTTCCTACTTTATTTGCAAAGAGTTTAATTGAAGTATTTTTATACTTGGCATCTATGATAAGTATAGAATAATACAGTAATATTTAAGAATCATAAGGTTACTCCCACTAAAAAGATAGACAGTTATTGAATTTACCTCAGCAAGTATTGAAAATGGTTGAACAATTATCTTCCTACTGAACTTTTATGTTGTGACGTACTTGTATTTATAAACACTTTAGAATTTCGACAGGTTGCCAACCGAACTTCTTACCTGTAGTCTGTAAGAACAGAAAAACGTTCTGCATTAGCTCGAAAGCTAAGTAAGCCCAGTTTTTGCATGACATCCCACCTTGTGGTCGCAAAAAGAAAACAAGTCAGTAATCTGAAAAAGAACGGTTCTATCATTAAACACAAATCCAACAGATAATTTAATTAATGAGATGATAACATATAACTAATTAAATGATTAGTTAACAGTATTTATGTTAATGATATGCAAAATTTTAAATTTTAAATTTTTTTGAAAATTTGGGGTTTTGACAACCGCTCTCTGAAGCTCTTTCTTCCGTCATGGTGTCTCTATCCCTGGGAGCTTCAGATTCGTGTTTATTGAATTGTCATCACTTGTTCTTCGGAACAAGTCTCATACTTCTTTTCTTGTAGGAGGTTGTAGAAAACCTTTCCTACAATTCAAATGCACCTATTTCATGGTTAGAACTATTTCATAAAACATATGCATAACGACAAATTATTATGCATCATGCAACTATTTAGCCAATACAACATTCATCCATATTTCATAGAAACTTTCTAGATGCCTTCCATCTCTACCATGACATCATTGAGATTGTGCACTAATCCAATATGTCAGCAAAGAGATTTGATAAGTAGCACTGGAGAGTTGTATAGTGCCATGAGCTACTTATCCATCACATTCATATTAGTAGTATTAATCTAAGCAATCTATCATGCATAACACATCAACTGAATACAATCAAATGTATAACAAAATAATATCATGAAATGGCAATTGAATAGTTATCTTTTATTTGTTTCATGGGTAGACTCCATCTTGATCATTCTGCTTTATCATCTTCTTCATTCATGAAATCATCATTTCTTATCCAAATGATAAGATGAATAAGAGGTTCTTCAAGAATTGAGTTTTTCATATTCCTCATCGCTTGAGGGATCTTCTTTGAATGGTGAGAGCTTGATCTTTAATTGCTCCCATCTTCTAATTTAAGTTCTTATCTTCAAATAGCTTGATCAAGGAATCAAACATCTTCGGTGTCTTTAGGGAAGACACTTGTGGTATAAGTTGATCCGTGATTGAATCAACAATGATCTTCTTGTCCTTGATCAAGTTCTTCTTGTGTAAGTATTTGAGGCTTATCTCCCTCTAGAACTGTAACCTTGTTGTAATCTCACAGATCACATAAGATTACCAATAATACATACTAAAACATACATAAATATAGAACAAAGACAAGAGACAAGAACATATAGGATTAAACAAATTATATTATTACAATGAGTTCATACAATGCAGGGAACTGAACTGAGTTCTCGTTTGGCTCAACAGCCTAATATATACAATTTACAGACGGTTACAAAATAACTACCTCTCGGTTCGATGAAACGACCCGACTTTAGATGGCCGACCTAATCTCTTTAGTTTATTCGGCTGACTAACTTAGTCGGCTGATCGACTAAGTCGGCCCATCGACTTAGTCTACTGATCGACTAAGTCGGTCCTCGTTCAAGTCAACTTATCGACTTGCTCCTTCTACATCTCCCACACGAACAAAACATTTCTTTGTCCTGAAGAAATAGGGAGGTACACAAAATTTGTTTGTTTGGTCTTCGAAAATTTTATTGTGGTGGACTATGGAGATGGATGGTTGGTATTTTCTGTACACAAACCTCAACAATGGCTAGAGCTGTGATGGCGAGGTGATATTAGAAATATTTCCAACTCTGCAAATCTTTTTGGATGTCGATCGTTAATGTGGTTAAGTTGGACAAGACCGACATCTTCTTTGAGATGGGGACTTCTGCTATCTTTTTCATGTTGGGGCCCATGAACTGGTTTTGCTCTTCTGCAGTTTCGATGAGTTGTTTCATCTGTGGGAAAAAGATGTCGACTTTCTCTAAGTTGGGGAGAGCTTGTTGCACCCATTGATGTGCTCCACTTTCCATTTTCTGTAGTTTGGTGGTTTCCAGCACTATCTGTTCTTCTATCGTCAGACTAAGTGCTGCCTTCGTGGTCTTCCTACTCTCCAAATCCTGAATCCCTTGTCGAGTCTGTCGTGTCTGTTGATAAACTTGCCCGTAGTGAGTAGGCCAGTCTCTTAGGACTTCTTTGGTTATGATAGACTCCTCCATATGGTCCTATAATACTCTGTATGCTTTCAAGAATGCAGTGTGTTGTGCTAATAGAAGTCTAGAAGTTTCCTCTTTCTGTTCCTCCTTGGTTTCCTGGAGGCATGCCTGGATGGTCGACACTATGCTCTCAAATAGCTGATACTCTCTTTCAAGCGGTCTATCTGTGTCGATTTCTATGGGGCGTGGTATGATGGACTGAGCTAAAGCCCTGCATTTGTCGAGAAACTCGACCTGTTCTATATTTTTGTCTATGATTTCTTTTGTTTTTCGCTCATTCCTTGTCTTGGCTTCTTTGGCTAAAGTTTTGAGGAGTTGGCCCACCTCTGTGTCGGTCAGGGAGCTTCCATCCTTCAAGCTAATCTGAAGTCTCGTAGTCTTTCCATGATGCTCGTTCCTCTTTTTGTGCGTGTCTAGTTCTGTCTCCTGTGTATCTGCAATAGTGGAGGTGGGGCCTTTGGTTTACGGGATGGAAGTCGATGGTTTTTCTGGCTGGGGAGGTGGTATGACCACCTTCGGCTGTGTGGATGTAGTTGGTTGGGACAGGTCTATCTGTGAATCAGGGGGTGGTGGGGGCAGTGGTGATGGAGTGGGGGAATGGTCGGGGGTGATGGGTTTGGGGGAAGTATGGTGTGGACTTACATCGGAAGGTATGTCTGCTTCCGGAGGTGTAGTGGTTGGTAGGTCGGCCTGGGGTTCGAGGTCGATCGGTTCAATAGTAGACTGCACTGGGCCAATCACGTTATTTTCTTTGTTGGATTGTCATGTGAAGGTCAATGTGATGTGTGCAAATACTATGGGTTTTGTTCTGCTAGCTATGTACATGGGAGCCTGGGTGGTAATTTTCTGGGCCAACTGAAACAACGCAGGCAATGTCTCGAAGAAAGCTTTTAGCTCGGTATCCTTGTCAAATTTTGCTTTCACTGTCTCCAGCATTATGCTTTTGTATAAGTCGAGGGGGCTGACCGACTGTTGTGCTGGTGCTTGCTCCTCGACTATTTGTGTTCGTGATGTAGGTGGAGGTATGAACACAAGATGGATGACGTTTGCAGGCATCGTCATTGTTTTTTCCTTCTTTGGTCGACCTTCAGGGGCTCTTACTTCTATAAACCATTGGAACTGAGTTTCAATTGGCACTTTATTTGCGGTGACATCCTCTATAATGTCAAGGGCCATAGATGGTAGTTTGTCATCATCATCTGATGATTCGGCAATGATAAGTTTGTGCTTACCTTTGCCTTGTTTTTGTTCTTTCCCTTTTATTTTCTTCCAGGCTGCTGCTATCTCATTGGAGAGTTTCCTAATTATGCCTCTTGACATAGCATATTCAGGGTTATATGGTTCGAATTCGGGCATCGGTTCTTGAGTCAGAATGACAATTGTTGGATCTAGAGGAGTTGTTTGTTGTTGTTGATGTGGCTTTGGTTTTACAGGTTGTGGTACTGCTTTCTTTGCAGTCGGAGGTTTGATAGTTATTTGTACACGACGAGTCGGTTTGATAGGTATATCCTCTGACACAAATGTGCTGATGTAGAGGTTGAGCTTGTAGTCTTCCTCTTTCTCTTGGTTGGTGAGTGGCTCCTTGATTGAGAAGTCGATCTGTTTCACTGCTTCTGGTACTGGTATCTTTGTCTTAGTCTGTTAAGACAATTCTCAGAATATTTGGTCAACAAATGGATAGTAGTCGAGGGCTTTGGCATTGGAGGCCTCGCCCTGTATTTACCACACCGAGGTATGGTTGAGCTCTAGCTGGATGTGGGAGTTTGCGGGTAGATTTCGTCGGATGTTCTGAGGCACCCTCTTGGCAATGCTTACAGACAGTCTTTATCATGTCAGCGACATACTCCCCACATCTGTAGAGGCAACCGTCGGTGGCAATTGTGTCGACAGCTTCTAGCATTTCTAACTTGAGGTCGCTGCCTTGCCCTGCTAATGTGAGTGTGATTGCGATTATTTTGGCCACAATCTATGGCGTTCTAGTTGTGATTTGGCCGATCATCAACCCTTTTGAGCTTTTTCCGGAGGGTGATCCCATAAGCTCTTCGACCAGTCCTTCTTTGATTCCGACTGGTACAGGGTCTCCTTTATTAGACAGGCTAGTGAGTTTAGAGATGACATCCCCATAAATGTCGATCAATTCATCAAAGTAGAACCGACCGTTGTGGTATCGATTGATAATAAATTTCACAGCAGCTTCCTTTGTACCCCCAAACCTAGCCATCAGCGGTGCATTGGCATATCCAAAGAGGGTGTTGTGTCTGATATTTTCTGCTGCTTGAGTCATATTTTTGTCGAAAAAGGCCCACTCTTGGATCTCGGCCCATATTTTCTGCCATGGGCCCTCCTACACTTTGGCGTTTTTGATGTTCTTCAGTCTGCGGACCAAAGGTGTATCTGCAGCCTGTACCTCTTTTACCTTGGTCGATGCTCTGGTCTGTTTGGGAGCCATTGTGTTGGTTTGGTTGATGTTACTACAGGGTTCTTGGCTTTTGGTTGACTGAGTGTTCAAATGGTCTGTGTGTAAAAGGTGCGGTGAATGAACGTTTGATGGTCTAGTATTTATAGGCGAGGGTGTGGTTGTGTGCGGTAATGGATGTATTAATGGCGGATTTGATGTTCCAATTGTAATACGTGGGTGTGAAGTAATGGTAATTTGCTTTCGGCGCACGAGGTCATGAATGCGCAATGGGACTATCGAGGTTTTCGATGCTGAGAATGGTCGACAGGAATGGTCGATGAAGATGGTCAATGGTCATGATGTCGGTTGTCGAAGTGGTGTTTTCCTGTCATGGTTTTATGTCTGGAGTATATTTTGTTTTTGGAATTTTTAGCTTTTTACGGATTTTGGTTGCCGGTTATGGTCATCATATGAATTTTTTTTTTCCAGTTTCTGTAACGTTTTAGTCAGGCTCCATTAACGAGATTCTGAAATACTAGGCCCTACAGCGTCCTTAGTCTAACTAAACCATTGGGGTGTACGACAATGTATGGTCCCATCCACTATTTGTGGAGTTTCTTAGGTTTTTCTTTGATCTGACTATTGTAGAGTAAATCAAAGTCACCGACCGCTAGGTTTTTGTTCTTGATGTTGCGGTCGTGCCATGCTTTTTGTTGTTGCTTCTGAATTTCTTGGTGTTGTATGGTGATGAGTCGGTGCTCTTCCAGCTTACTGAGCTAAAGTAGTCGGTCCTTCCTTCCCTGTTCGACATCGACATGGAGGATTTTTGCAATAGTAGGTGTCTGTTGTCGGAAGTGTACAGGGACTACAGCTTCTTGTCCATAGACTAGTCAAAAGGGGGTTTGGTCGGTCGACCATTTATAGGCTGTTCTATATGCCCATAAGACTACAAGTAGTTTTTCATCCCAGTCGTCTTTGTCAGCCTTACATATTTTGGTTAACCCTTTTTTTAATGTTTTATTGAAAGCTTCAATTGCCCCATTCGACTGAGGATGATATGCTGTACTCCGTCGATGGTTGATGTGGAATTGGTCGGTCAAGTTTTTGATAGTTTTATTGACAAAGTGTGTCCCTTGGTCTCTAATCAATGTTAGGGGGCATCCGAATCTAGTGATGATATTTTTGTAGATGAATTTAGCAGCTATTTCACTAGAACATGTATCGACAGGTTCAGCTTCTGCCCATTTAGTAGCGTATTCTACTGCAGTAATAATATACCTTGCACCTGATCTTTTTGCTGGGATAGGAAATGGTCCAATGAAGTCTATGGCCCATATTTCAAATGTGAGATTGGGGTTTACTGATATCAAGGGAATTTTTTTACTAGGCAGGGGTCGACCAAGTCATTGACATCTGTCACATCGACTAACAAAACTTTTGCAATCTCTGTGGAGTGTCGGCCACCATAATCCTGACTGTTGCATTTTCTTTGCAATTGTGTCTGCTTGAAAATGTCCTCCTGCAGGTCCATATTGTGATTCATGCATGATTTGGTCTCATTCATGTTCGAGTACACACCTTCTAAGGATGTCGTCTAGTCCCATTTTGTATAAAAATCCATTAATGAGACTGTATGGTGCAGCCTTCATAGCTAAGATTTGTCTTTTCTTGGTATTCATACCTTCTAGTGCCTGACCATTTTCCAAGAACTGAGTTATTTCCTCTAGTTCTACTGGCACGGCTTCTATGCGAAATAAATGTACATCCGGTAAGTCGTCGTTGACTCCTGTCAGTGCCTCTCCTGTGTCTATTTAGGATAGATGGTCAGGTCTGACATTTAGCTTTCCTGGTCGGACAACGATTTCGAACTCAAATTCTTGGAAAAGAAGTAGCCATCGACAAATTCTGCCATGATGGAGTGGTTTATTGACAAGATACTTTAGGGATTGATGGTCGGTATAGAATATGAAGGGATTGGCTAAAAGGTAATGTCGATACTTTTGGAGGGAAAAGACCATACCTAAGGCTTCTCTTTCTGTGGTCGAGTAGTTTCTTTTGGCCTTATTTAATTTCTAACTACTGTAAACTATAGGGTAATCCATCCCATCATCTCCTGGTTGAGTTAGGATTGCTCCTATTGCTATTCCTGATGCATCGATATGCACATGGAATTTGATCTACTAGTTTGGAAACTTTAGAATGGGGGCTTCGACTAATTTTCTTTTCAATTTTTTGAAAGAGATGTGGCATTCATCTATCCACTTAAACTCTTGATATTCCTTTATTAGTTCTTCCAGAGGATAGGTCATATCTGAATAGTGTCTTATGAATTTTATATAATAGCCTGTATGGCCAAGTAACACCCTGACTTGTTTAGGGTTTACTGGTGGTTTCAAGTCGAGGATAATTTTAATCTTTGCAAAGTCGACCTTGATACCTTCTTTACAGACAATATGCCCTAATAGTATGCCTATGGGAGTCATAAATATACATTTCTTAATGTTCAAGGAGAGTTGAATCTGTCATAATGTTCATTCAAGATTTAGTCAACATAAGGGGTTGGGAATGGGTCTGTCAGTGTGAATTTGTTGAGTTCCCTAAAGTCGACACAAATTTGTAACCTTGTCGGGTCATGTTTCTTGGGCTGTAAAACCACTGCACTTGCCCATTCTGACTGGTTGATAGGGTAAATGATCCCTGCTGCTAACATGTTATTAATTTCCTTTTTGACTATTTCTTTATACTTGTGAGCAAGTTTATAAGGTCCTTTCTTAATAGGTCGAACATCAGGTTTAGTATCAATTTTCATCTCTCCCATTTCTTGGACTAAGCCTTTTAGGTCTTTATAGTCCTTGGAAAAGACATCTTCGAACTCTTTTAGTAAGGTCACGATCTCTATGGTCTGTTGATCGTTCCAGTAGTCACCAATTTTTCCTAGTTTTGGTTGATCATCGTTTGAGATGTCGACTTCTTTAGTTTTTACTTTGGCATCTAGCCACTCTGGTGCTTTAGCTTCATTAATCGGTCGACTTCCTTCTTTGAACTGTGAGAATGTGGCAGGGAAGTCGGCTGCAGTCATTCTGTCAATATCTTGTTTGTCTGTTGTTGCAATTTTTAGGATGGATCAGGTAGGTTTTGTTGTTTCGATGTGGTTGGATTTCCATCTGAAGCTCTTACCTTCTATGTTTTCATTTTCTAATTGTAAACGGGTCGACTGTGGTTTTGACCATTATTGTAGATTGTTATAGTCCTTTATATGTCGATGGTCTTGGGAGGGTTGTTTTTCGGTCGGTTAGATAAATTGTTTAATTTGTTTTGTTTCCTCAACCAGATTTTCATTTTGCGGTATGAAATTGAAGTCTTTAATAAAATTCTCCCTAAGTTCATTCCATAAGAGGGTTTCACCTCTAGCTTCTTCCATCTTATACCACTTGTCGGGTAAGTAAGCTAGGGTTGAGGGGAACAAATGTGGCAAGGCTCGCTCATCCTTGTATCCCAGTCTTCTCCACTCCTTTTCACAGGTTTTGATATGTTCTTTTGGGTCTTGTCCTTGGGTAAAGATAGGTATCTGAGCTTGCTGGGTTAATTTCTTTCCTCGGAACCTCTTGACAAAGTGATTCGAAGTATTTTTCCAGGCCTGTAGTTTCGTCTGATCGGTATCCCACCATCTAGCTGCTTGACCTATAAACGTTTCAACTAAGCTTTGAAGTCGGCCATGTTCACCAATTTTTTAGATACTTGCTCAATATGCCCGACTAGTGATTCCCTCTCCTTATACCTAGGTAGTTGTGTAGAATTTAAGTTAGTTGGTTGTAAGGTAGGGTGTTCCCTTATTCTCTTTTCAAATATTTTTGGGATAATTGATACTATGAAGCACTGTCGGGTGGTTTTTTTCTGAACTTTTTGTATGGTCCAGCACCCTCTTGCTTTTGTTTCGTAATTCTCAATCTCCCAATCATATAATTCAGCATCTGAGTTATAACCAATTGAGTCTTGGTTACCTAAGTTAAGTTCTCCATGGATGTTTGTTTCTGTGTAGTCTGCATCGTTGTGGATTTGGTAAAGTTGTCTGATATCAACTTCTTCATCAATAGGTTTAGTCCAAGGATCCCCTTGGGATGGATGAATCAGTACAATGACCTTTTGACCATTTCCTTTTAATTTGATTCGTTCCTTGTCCAAAGATATGGATGCTTTCATCTTTCGACCCCAAGGTCAGCCGACTAGCGCTGGGAAGGAGCTGGATCCTTCTTTTGAGTTAATAGTTTCAAAATCAACCTTGGTCAAGATTCCCTTGATGGTCATGTCGACGTTTTTCCAGACTCCAATGGGTTCAATTAGGCCTTGGTCAACGAGTTTCAGGTATATGCCTGACTTGTAAAGCCGAGGTCTACCCATCTGTTCCCAAGTATCCTAAGTCATGATATTTACCTGTGAGCAGAAGTTGAGTACTACTTGTCGGACGTGGTAACCTTCAATTTCTAGGTCGACAAGTGGGTCGTCATCACTTTTGTCTTTTTGATTCAAGTTGCAGACGTTTTTGGTTTGTTTTTTCGGGTTTGTTCCTTTTATTTCATGTAATAAGTCAATGAAGTGCGATACTGATTTGTCTATTTGAACAAGTTGGATTAGTTGATTTATTGTGTTGGGTTGACTGTTATGGAGGTCTTCTTGTCATGCAATGTCTTGAAAGATGTAGGTTTCTTGTTTATATGTTTTTTTTTCCTTCATTGGGTTAGGATAAATGTTTGTGTCTTTAATCTTACTAATTCTGGGGTTATCAAGTCCTGTTTTTGTTCCTTGTCGAGTTACAATATGTAAATTTTTGGTGGTTATTACATCATTCTTTTGCACACAAGACATTTTTCTTGGTATTAATTTTTTCTAACATACTAGGGCAATCCTCTAATGAGTGATCACCTTCTCCACAGTGGGTACAGAATTTGAGATCAGTCCTGTCCTTGTATGGACATTCTGCATACTAGTGACCTTCTTTGTAACATGTGAAGCACTAGGTAGGTCGACGCGGGCGTATGTCGTGATTCCCAGGGAATCGACCTCTACCTCCATATCCTTGGTGTCGATTGTCATACCGGTGCTCATATCGTCGGTCTTCGTATCTTTATTCGTTTTGATCATTTGTTGGATTGTTTTACTGTTTATGTTGTGCTACTGCATTTGTTTGGTATACCGCGTGATAGTTCTATCGGTCCTTAGGTTTAACTAACAGTCGGCAGTGTTATGACTTTTGGTTTCGCAGATGGTGCACCAGGAAGCCTTGTTCTTCTTCATGTTAAACAAACAATATTTTTTGGAGTGATCTCTGTGTTCCTGGAAAATGTCCCAAAAGGATTTGGTCTGTACAAATTGAACGTCTTGTCGGCTATATTCTTGTTGATAGTTATCTTTTGAATGACTGGCCGTCGAGCATTTGGTACACCAGATCTCCTGATTCTTGAGGCTTAGTTCCTTCAAAGACTTATGTATGTTCTTGAGTTGTTCTTCCAATCTCTAGTCCATGGGGTAAGAAGGTATGTCTTTGTCCATCTCCACCTGAAGACCTTTTGTTAGTGCATCCTCATACGTTTTGAACGTCTTCAGACTGATGTGTCAGCATACTTTTTGTGATAGTCCTGCAAGAAACCATTGGATTAGTAACTGTTCATCAGTAACGTAATCCAGCTGTCTTAGTAGGTCTTTCCAATGTTTATCGTAGTCACGAATGGTCTCCCCTGGCTTTTGTGATGTGGTTTTAAGATTCTTTGCGGCCAGGTACTTAGCATCTGGAGTTTTAAAAAATGACAAAAATTGCACCTTAATCTTGGCTTTTGTCACTCTGGGTTGTCTTTCCGAAAAGGTCATGTACCATGTCAATGCCCTTTTCCTTAAGCCCCCTATGAACTGTGCCATTTGTTGATCTTCATCTGTAACCTGGTTGGCTTCCCAAGTCGACTCGCACACAAACCAATGTCATCTCGGGTATTCATCTCCCTCATAAAGAGGAATGTGAGCGGATCCGTGACCCATGTTTGAATCACTGTCACTTCTCTCAAAAGGTGGTGGCGGTGGGGGTGGAGTTGTTGATGAGGGTGGTGGGGTTATTGGTGTATTCGTGCCTACATAATTCTGATCGACGAAACTTCTGTTTTCGTCGGTTGTCAAGTCTTCATTGACTTGCAGTCGGTTGATATCGATTTCTGCTGTCGATGGTCCACTACAACTATTTGTTCACAGGTCTGATTGTTCGATTTCTTCTAAAGCTATATTTTGCGTGGGGGGCTCTCCTTCATGTGTCAGTAAGAGAAAGTGGATACTTCGAAGGGAGGCTTCCGCTTGAAACGTCACCCAGTTCCCTTCCACCGGTTGATTTATAATAAGGTGTCGTCTAGGGTATGTTTCGTCGCCTAGTCGGCTACATATAGTGAAGTCACCAGCTCGTAGTCAGAGGTCTTCTTCGACAATAGTCTGTATTCTAGTATGCGGATTCAATGGGGAAAGGGTTGTTCCTTCATCGGGAGCTCTTAGTTGGAGAGCTTTTGGCTGCTCTATCCACAATTCTTCCTCCTTAGGGGATGCTTCTTGCTCGATGCCCTCTTCATGTCGATCATGACCCGACTCTGGTGGATTTCCTTCCTTTTCGTTCTCCCTAGGGTTTTTTCCTCTATCTATCTCTAAGCCCCTTTCTCGTCGTGCTTCCCTTCTCTGGTGTCTCTCGTCCCTTTCTACTTTCTGAATGTTCGACATACTTTCGTACGATCTATTCTCTTGAGGTCCCTTTTGGTTGACTTCTCATTATTGGTGACTGTTATCTAGTTTGTGTTGACTAGGATCCACTATACTCTATTTTTGACACATGACCAGCTACCCCCCATAGCCTACCCGACGCTTTTAGAAAGCCTAGATAGTTTGATTTATTTTCTTAGGAAGTATTCCCACTCCCTTTCTGCAATGAATTTCTCCCACTTCCTCTAGTTCTCCTCCCAGTTAGTGTTTGATAGATGTTCATACAGTGGTGGTTGAGGTTCAACAATGTGTCCTGCTCCTTTCTCGATCAATAATTTGAACAACAAGGTCAGTAGGGAACACAAAAATTGTTCAGTGAAATATGTGTAAAATTTCTATTTGAGGGTTTCCACCGAAGTTCTGTCTTCGACTGCTTTCTCCACACAAAAGTTGTTGGAAATTTTTTCAAACCACTCCGACAAATTTTTTCTGCCTCCTCGGATCAGTTTCTCCAGCAACTGTTGTTCTTTAGTTGCATCCAGCTTTCTCATCCAGGAGTTTCTTCAAGAGTTGGGGCACTGATTTGACAAACTTTTCATGCATCTCTGTAAAAAATCTTTTCTTTGCTTTAGCGACTGTTAATCTATTCCTTCGTGTGTAATTCTGCAAATAGTTTGCACTTTTACATTCCCACCAGTCCTTAATCTCTTGCTCTGGTATCATATGTGAGCATATATTTCAGTCATGTACTACTGGCAACGGAACCAATGTTGTAATCTCACAGATCACATAAGGTTACCAATAATACATACTAAAACATACATAAATATAGAACAGAGACAAGAGATAAGAACAAATAGGATTAAAAAGATTATATTATTACAATGAGTTCATACAATGCAGGGAACTAAACTGAGTTCTTGTTTGGCTCAATAGCCTAATATATACAATTTACAGACAGTTACAAAATAACTACATGTCGGTTCGGTGAACCGAAGCGACTTTAGATGGCTGACCTAATCTCTTTAGTTTAGTCGGTCGAACAACTTAGTCGGCTGATCGACTAAGTCATCCCATCGACTTAGTTGACTGATCTACTAAGTCGGTCCTCGTTCAAGTCGACTTATCGACTTGCTCCTTCTACAAACATCTCTACTCATGTAGGTGTCCAATTCATTTTCTTCAGAGAGATCAAATACTTCCATTCTTGGAAGTTTTCAACTTTACCAAGCTTATCATCAAGTTGATGTGATAGATCATTTTGAAATGAGAACCTTAAATGCAAATAGCAAAAGATTAGATCTTACCGATTTGAGGTGTCCGTCCTGCTTCCAGAGTTGGATGATCTAGGGTTTGTTAGAGAAATCCTAATTTTCAAAACTTGGAATATTTCAGATCCAATTGGATAGAAATATATATTTCTTCAAATGGAGCTATCCACTGTACTCCTTTTCTGAAAACAGTGGAGGGAAGCTCCCGGAACAGGAAGCCCTAGTTTTCCAATTTCTTCTGCAGAAATGCCTGTTACTGTTTCTGTGATATCTCTGAAATTAATGCTCCTCTGTGTCTAAAATTTCTCACTAAGGTAACCTAGAATGTCCCTAATCTCACAGCATATGTTTCATTCGAATTTGTTTCACCAATTTGGATTTATGATCATTTTCCCAAGGTGACTTGTTACAAGACTGTTGAGAACAGTGAAGTTGTACAGAATTCCACGTGTCACTGGTTCATCTTCAGATTCTGAAATTTGGACCAAATAAATTAAATTCCGTGATAGTTTTGGAACATCTTCAGGAATTCCATTTGGATTTCTGTAGCCCATGCTATAGCAATTATCCCCAGGTGTCTTGTTAAGGGATGAATTCTTGAAGAGGATGAAACCCTAACTTGGAGGGATCATATCTCCCAGAATATAGTGAATATGAGGCTAAATTTTGGATACGGTGTAAATAAGTATTATATCGCCAGCCTCTAAAATTTTAAACTCATGATCATTCGCCAATATCAAGATATGGTGAATTTACCAAAACTTAGCAGTTTTAGTATTTAGGGTTTTTCCAGATCGGTGTCAAAATTGGGTTTGACTTTCCCGGAGTTTCAACCAACCAAATTTCTTGATCCAGGTCTCTAAAGTTTGATTTTTATGAGGCGAACAATCCTATGCTGGGATCACTCAAAAATTCTTCTTCTGTAGAAATCCCTAATTTTCTGCACCAAAATTGAAAATGCTCAGAATCGAATTCCGCTTCGACAGAAAGATGCGCCCTTCAATGGAGAGTCATTCTATCCTTATTTTTCTGATCAATCATGGATAGATACCCCCCCCCCCAAAAAAAAAAAACCCTATATCCTTTAGCTAAACAATGTCTTCTTTCAGGGTGGCTCTGATACCATTTTAAATTTTCATATGCTTAGCTAAGACATCAGTATTTAATTTCATTTTCATAACAAAAGCATATAAACAGGATCACTAAAAGATAGACAAGAACAACCATACAAAAGGAACACAAAAATTTATCCTGGGAAAACCCTAAATGGAAAAACCCAGCAAAAGATTCCTCAATATAGATGCCCCAAAAAGATAAAAGATAAAACCAGCAAGGAGATTAAAGCCTGATCCTCCTCCTTCTCTAGCTACTTCTCTTCTCCACTAATGCACTACACCAGTGAGAGTGTGTGTTCCAAATGAGAAGCACCACACCTCTATTTATATTCATTCATTCACTTAAGTTAACTCATCCGTCATGTAGGCTCGAGTGAATCATGTAGGCTCGAGTTACACATGTAGGCTCAAGTAACCACACTGGGGTGCTAATGACCCATCTTTACAATTAGAGGGGACTGCCTCATGAATTTTATTAGTTCTTCCGATTAGGAGCATCAGGGTACAAAGTAATACGAGTGGTTCTCCAAGTATCACCATCCGGGACCACAAAGAAATACATATAGAATATTCTTTGAAGTTACAATATTTCAACATTTCTCATTATAGAAACTTCCCGGAATAAACATCGGGTTACAATAGATAAGAAGTACAAGTGAATACATTCCGAAGTTACAATTACATCAACATTCCCAACACGCTTGCTTTCACAATTCTCTATCAACAACAATAAAAAAGACAAGGATGCTATATATTCAAGTGTTAGTCCTACTCTAACATATATAAACAATCATGTATTAGCAAATAAATACATCCATGGATACAATATTCATATTTATGCACATGTATTGTACAGGAAACAGATATTTCTATTCATAAAAATAGAGATACAATAGTGACAATCTCTTCCGACACTTATTCAAACCCTAGAAACTAAGTCCTCCACCTGGGCCTCCACCACTTCAATCCTCCATCTCATAATGGAAATTTTATAAAGCAAAGGCAATCTTGGGAAGATAAGCACTATGTGCTCCAAAGGACAAAGGGATGTAGACTCAAGCATAAACAACTAAGTAAACAATGGACTATAGTTTCCTTGCTCTCCAATTTCTCCTCCTTTAATGTATCCAAGAGGCTCAATATATAGCACTCCAAATAGGCAATGGAGGGTCGAGTCTGAGTGTTCTCAAGGCATATGGAAGGTCAAGATTCAAGTTATGTAGGACTCTATCAGGAAAACTCCAAACAGTTTTGGCTTTACACACATTTCTCAATGTACATGAGTTTTGGGTCAAAAGCTACGTATACACATGAGTATAGCTTTAAAAGCTGCGTATACACATAAAAATGTGGTTTTTGGGGACGTTATTGGAACATCAAATTATAATATTGGAAAAGGGTGTCCAAAGTGTCTGCAGAGGGACATGGAAGGACATAAAGATGTGATCTGCCAAGTGTGGTAAAATCATCTATTACAGATGACTCTTAATGTGTGAGGTCATACGGGTAACATGATGACCAAAATACATTATATCCATCCCAAAAATGAAGTAATGAAAACACAGGTGGAAGAACCAACCACTCATCGGTACCATACAATGATCAATCTCTACATTTGACTGCAAATATACATATAGTTGTCCTGGATACATAAGAGTATAATGGCCATGAATATGCATGATATACAAATATCATGTGTGGTCATCGCCATGCAAAATATACAATGAAACAAGATCTCCATAATGAATGAAGATATCTAATATACACTGGAATGTGGTCACGAGAGATGACATCTTATGAATACTGGAATGATCAAGGAGGTATCATATATGGAATGCCACTAATGTCAGATGTCTTCTAAAAAAACCACTACGAGTACATGTCCAACCATGTGAATAAAGGTGTCGAGGTCAAACATGGTAGTCCATTGTTGGGTTAAAACAAGCAACATTAACATAAGAATGAGTGAGAAATAAACATTATCACAAGAAACCACATATAGACACACAATATACCATGGAAACCCCATGCGGGGAAAACCAGCACCAATGAAGATCTTCATTACATGGCCAAAACTGGCCATACGGGCCAAGTGAGCTAGCCACCGCTCACCTCCAGACTGCTTTTACAATGGAGCCTCCTCAAGCCTTATAAAGGCTTAATCACATGTAATACCATGGGACAATACCATGGGCTACAACAAACCATGTGCCCAAACCATGTGCTAGACCTAACCACCTTTGAATCAATCCTGAGTCAAGGTTAACACATGCAATACCATGGGACAATACCATGGGATACAACAAACCATGTGCTAGACCTAACCACCTTTGACTCGATCTCAAGTCAAGGTTAAACCTAACAATCCCCCATTTAAACTTGACTTGGAGTAATCACCAACTCCCCTCAAGTATTTACCGAGGAATCTTACATACACCCCCTATCACCTAGGTCTATCTCCCGCCTTTACCAGTGAGTTACTAGGGGTATGCATGCCTTACCAGGTCTTACATCCATATGCCCATTTACATGCAAACCGCTCCATTACATTTCTCCTGCAATCGAAGACTCAACCTCTTCGATCCACATCAAGCTAGGCTATGAGTACACCTGCCACCCTCGTACCTACCTAGTGGTTCATTCCACACTTGATGCAACATCCCTTATTTTTGTATAAGAAGGATACCTTTTTCTTTTAGCATCCAGAGAAATCCAAATTTGCGTATGGCTAAGTTTCACATGGACCAAAAAATTACTGCTAGGGTGTCGGGTACCACCGAACATGCACCCCACAATTTGATTCAACATAGAAACACCAACGAGCATAACCAAGCCAAACCATGTCTCTGATACCAGTTGTTAGGTTAAAACAAGCATCATTAAATAAAAATATGCGAGAAAATAAACATTGCAACAAGCAACCACATATAGACACATAATATACCCTGGAAACCCCATGCGGGGAAAACCAGCACCAATGAAGATCTTCATTACATGGCCAAAACCGGCCATCTGGGCCAAGTGAGCTAGCCACTGCTCACCTCCAGGCTACTTTTACAATGGATCCTCCTCAAGCCTTATAAAGGCTTAATCACATGCAATACCATGGGACAATACCATGGGCTACAACAAACCATGTGTCCAAACCATGTGCCCAAACCATGTGCTAGACCTAACCACCTTTGACTCAATCCCGAGTCAAGGTTAACACATGCAATACCATGGGACAATACCATTGGCTAAAAAAAACCATGTGCCCAAACCATGTGCTAGACCTAACCACCTTTGACTCGATCTCAAGTCAAGGTTAACCCTAACATCCATCATCTGATTACCGATCATTGTTGTATATCGTTAATAGACATGAGAAATCCCACAGATAATGATAATGAAATCAAGATACATAGTGCAATCTATCAAGTGCAAATAGATATGTTGAGGTTGAACACTTGAAATAATCCAGCTATCAAGGGACATTGATGTATTCCCAAAACTATTGATGGAGAGAGAACCTGCCACTAATGACTGTAAGTCTCAAGGAACTCAAATGGAATCTAGAATCCTATTCCAGAATAAATGATCTAAATTTGATGGAATGGAATCTACTGGAAGGAGGGCATTAAGGAATATCCCATCAACCAACATGAGGTACCCATCAATGTTGGATAATGTGGAAGAACTCAAATGAACAAGATGTGCATGAACTGGTAACTATACCGGGAATGGTCGACATGCAAAGTCAAGATAACTGAGGAATGGCTGACTCAAAATAAAACTTCCTTCAAACAAGAGTGTAAGGAAAATGGTGACTGAAGGTAGGAAGCCTAGAATCAATATGAAAATTGGGACATCTCTACGACATAGGAGGCATCAAAAGAGGCTCCATAGGGACTAGAAGCATAACCAACCGATGAAAAAAAACTCAAAGTTACGAGTACAGCTCTTAAAGTCATACTAACAACCAAACCAATGGATGTGATCTCCAGTGCTCTATTTGAAGATGACACGACTCGATAGCTTCCAAACATAATATCATTTCTTGTCCGTTTATTTATGCTTTTTTACTTTTTTGGACTTTTTCATATTTGAAAATTTTGGAAAAGAATAAAAGTTATTATAGTATGCATCTAGGAGGAGACAAGTTTCATGGGAAAGGAAAGTAGTTCCAAATAGTAGAACATACCTATGGTCAATGCAAGGAAGCATGTGCATGATAAGGACACTTGAGGGAAGGTGTCTTCCCAGTAAGGGGTGATCAAGCTATAAAGGATATGTAAAAGGCTCTGCTTGGCTAGGATTGAGACAAGCTCGGGCTACATGGATTCTAAATCTAAAGCATGGAGCCGATGTCAAGCTCAATAAGGAAAGAAAAACTCATAAAATGCAATTACAACTTGATATACAAGGAGTCCCTATGGAGAATGGACAACATAAAGTTAAAGAGGAGTATCAAGCTCTTTCTCAAGGAAATGGTGGGACCAAGAGGGACTCCCCAAACCTAAGGGAGAAATCTCAGCATGGGAAACAAATGAAAATAGGATCTAACTAGGGAACCCATGTATAGGAAAGCTCTACCACTCACATAATGTCACTTCTAGTAGCAGTATGAAGGTTCCGTGAAATCGCGAAGTGGGTTCATACCTAAGGTCAAGGTGAAGCAATCATAAGGAAATGAATAATGCAAGCATATTTGAATTCCTAACCTTTATTCTAGTTTTAAATTATACCTATTATGGGAATGAATGATCCAAAGCCTCAATGAGAGTGTACAAAAAATGGACCCTAAATGACAACAATATTAGTCCAAAACAACTGGAAAAATTCAACAAAGATTCCAAGCTATAGGATATAGGGAGGATTGATCATGACAACTACATTCAAAGGATATAGGGAGGATTGATCATGACAACGCAAGTGTCAATACCAGGCTAAGGGAGTGAAAATCATCTGTGTCAGAA
>LPNX010752739.1:234512-262769 GCA_001517045.1 Pseudotsuga menziesii | reverse complement strand
ACATCGGGATGTGTGCATAATCCAAAACTGTTGGAGCGTTCCTTGACTTGGATCCGACTCATATGACTCCTGGCCTTCCATATGCCTTGAGATCTCATGGATTCGACTCTTCAGTATCCATTTGAAAATCTATATAAGGAACCATTGAGACATTGAAAGCATAAGAGAGAATTGAGAGTATCAAAACTATAGTCCATTGTTGCCAGAACTATACTTGAGTCTGCATACCTTTGTCCCTTTGGAGCATTGTTGTGTTCTTACCAAGCTTGCCTTTGTTAGTGATCTTGCTATCGGAGTGATGGAGGATTGAGGTGGTGGAGGCCCAAGTGGGGGATTCAGTTTCTCCGGTTCGCAGACGTGCCATCAGAGGTTGTCACTTGTAATCTCTGATTCATATTAATAGAAATATCTTTTCCTGTCCAGTAATGTGTATTTGAATGAATGTTGCATCCATTGGAATATGTCAAATGCTTATACATTATTGATTATATATGCTAGAATAGATCTAACACCATGAAATATAGTATGCTTGTATTGTTTACTTGTTGTTGAGGACGTGCTATAACAATTCAAGCTGAAGATTGGAAAGCTCAACGGGGATCTACTTCAACCGTCCGGAATAAGGTATGAGGTTTGATCCTTTAGTGTTAGATGTTTTTATTTCTATTGCATATTGGGAAAGATTGATTTTTGGAGTCTAGCTGTTTGTTGTGATACACCAAGCCATAGGAATTTCTCTCCGTAACATTTGTTCTTCATGAAGTAGATCCATGTCTTCCTAGAAAAGTCATCAATAAAAGAAACATAATATACATACCCACTTAGTGAGCTTGATGACATAGGGCCACATACATCGGAGTGGATGATTTCCAAGATTCCTTGTCCCTTGCTCTCACTACTTGGAAATGTATTCTTTGTATTCTTTCCTTTCACACATCCTTTGCATACCCCATCATGTTTTGCTTGAATTTCTAGAAGACCTTCAACAACTTTTCTTGCAATTGGTAGTGCTCTGTAATGCACATTTGCAAGCCTTCTATGCCAAAGCTCATTTGGCTCTACTGTGTCATGGACCAAGGCTTGTTCTGGATGGCCCTTAAATTTGTACAATCCTCCTTCTTGTTCCCCAATCACTACTGCATCAGTGATAGTCTTTCCTTTTGGCCACATGATGACTTGATCATCTATGAATGCAACCCTCATTCCTTTTACATCTAATGCAGATATGGAGAGGAGGTTCTTCTTTAGTCCTAGTAAAAACAATACTTCCTTCATTGTCATATAATTTCCAGAGTCTAGCTTAGAATATTCCCCACTACCTTTTATTGGATACTGGTAGTCATCTCCTAGCTTCACCTTGTGAGTTGATTCATGTTTTGAAATTTGCACAAAGGATTCCTTGAATCCCATCATATGTTTTGAAGCCCCACTATATATAAGCCAATCATTGCTTCCATGAGTAATGTTTCCTGTGAGAGGGGAAATCAAAACATATTCTTCCTTGCTTGAAGAATATTCACTTTCATATCTGGTTCTCTTTGATGAAGGTTCATCATCCTCTGTAGCATGACCATGATGTCTTCTCTTGTCTCCCTTCTTCTTGTGAAAGAAATTTTTGTTTCTAGCACATTCTCTAGCATAATGTCCTTTCTCGTCACATGTATAACATCTGATTCTAGACAAATATTTTCTAGAGTTATCTTTATGAAAGGACTTACCTTTGGGGTGATGAGAACTTCTTCTGGGTTTCTTAGAGTGAACTGTGATAGCTTGATATTCACTTCCCATATTTTATTTTCGAGCTACTATCCAAGCTTCTTCTTGAGATCACTCTTCCCATAGTCTGATGAACTTGACTAACTTCTTTCTAGCATAGATTCCTTGAATAAGGGAGTCCCATGATCTAGGGATACCATTCAAGGTGGTCATTACAATCTCTACATTTTCCACTTCTTCATCTATTGCTTCCAGTTGTTCCTTGATCTGAGAAACTCTTGTGAAGTAATACTAGATTGTTTCTGCATTATGAATCTTTGCATTCTTTAGTTGGTTTCTGAGACTCATCTTATGGTTTATGTTCTTCCCTTCAAACAATTTGGCAGGGGCATCAAACATAACTTTAAGTGTCTTGAGGGAGGACACCTGTGGTATGAGTTGATCCTTGACAGAATCAGCAATGATCCTCTTTTCCATAACCAAATTCTTCTTATGTAAGGCCTTTTCCTCATCTCCCTCTGGAACTGGAACTTCTTCACTCATATAGGAGTCCAACTCATTTTCTTCCAGGACCAGGGAAATCCTATACTTCCAGGCTTGGAAGTTATCAGCTACCTCAATATTTTCATAAATCTTGGTATGATGAGACATCTTAACTAAAAACCTTAAATGGAAATACAAAATATTTAGATCTTATCAGGTAAAGATGTCGGATCTGAATTTGAAGCTGAAATCCTGTAGGGCTGGTTCAGTAGCAGATTAGGGTTTTTCTTTTCCGAAGTTTTGTCCAACCAAATGCTTTGAATTTGATACCTAACTTCTATTTTAGGGAGGAGATCAATCCAGGCCTGGTCTAACTGAAAAATTCCACTTCTATGAAAATCCCTAATTTCTAGCAGTAGTGTCGGGTCTAAAACTGAAAAAACTCAGAATTTGATTCTACTTCGATAGAAAAATGCGCCCTAAGGATGAGAGTTATTCCAACCTTATTTTTATGAAAATCTATGGAGAGAGATCCACAAAGTAGGAAACCCTAGTTCTCATAGCTACACAATGTCTTCTTCTCACGTTAGTTGTGATACCATGTTATATTTTTAACATTAAGCTAGCATAACATTGGGATCTTTAACTTAGATAACAACAAGCACAACAATCAAACAAAAGAGACAATGAACACATTGTTTTTCCTCAGGGAAACCATAAATGGAGAAAACCCTGCAACTTCCTTAGAGATAGAATCAACACCAAAAGTAAAACCCCAAAACAGTAAGATGACCTACCGACAACAGTAACCTCTTTCTTCGTTGCCCCAGTGTCTTTCTCTTCCTTAGCTATGCACTAAAAATGAGTGTGGATGAGTGTGTGATAAATAGAGAGGCCAACTCTCTATTTATACTAATTCCCAACATGACTAAAACCTACTATGGCTGACCTCCCTAGGAGAGTCTAATAATGCTACTGCCCTTGAACTACGGGGACATTAAACCTTAGACAATAGGAGGGTTACCCACAATGACTTGACATGAATTGTTTACATTATAGATCCTCCCGATAGGAAAATCCGGGCATGAAATGACACAAGTACATCCCAAAATAAACATCAGGTTATAATACATAATAAATATAAGTGAATACATTCCAAAGTTACAATTACATCAATAGAAAGCACCAACCGGTACCTAAAAAACCTCCAGATATGAATAAGATCCTGGAAATATCTCCGACGCTCATAGAAAGTGGCTAGGGGATATCCAAAACACAATCGTGTATGTTTCCCCATTCTTAACTCCTGTGTAAGAGGAGCCTCTTGAGAACACTAATTATACCAAGGATTTAACTCTCTCACCTGGAGAGTTAACTCAGAACGAACTATTCCAAGACTCTAAATCCTAATCTTGGTGATGTACCCTATCAAAGAAAAATATGTAGTTTATTTTAAATTAAGCATTGATTTTAGTGGTTGTGATTACTCAAAGTGAAATGACCATGCAACCAATGAATTTATGACTCAGTAGTGAAAGTAAATGTGCACACCTAACAAGAACCAAGTGTAATTTTTTCTTTAAATGTGAAGAAAGGTGTATGCCACTAAATGAAATGCAAAAATATTCATTCCCTTCTTAATTCCAATGTAATCCTTCCTATATGAAAGCCTAAACACAACTCTCATCCAAGCAATCCAATGCAAATACTTCCTTATTCCATATGTGAGATGCAAGTAAGAATGAAACTATATAATTATTCTGTATTTTCAATATAAAAGAAATGAAAATGCAATAAAGGTCATTAAAATACTTAGTCTTTGCAGCAAGCATCAAACACAAGCAAAGCAAGACACCAAGACAAAAAGACTAATGCACTAATGGAAAACCTAAAAAGGAGATAAATGAATAGAACTAATTTCAAAGAAAAATCAATAAAAAAGAAGTCTCAGGTTACAAAAGATGAATTCAACAAACAACATAAGTACCCAGGAAGACCCATCCACACTCACAACCCACCCAAGAAATTCCCACATAAAACTCAACCAAAAAAGGGAGGATGTCTGCATTTGTTCAAGGGACAGTAGTGTATGTATGTGAGTTTTAGCCAAAAACCTACATATATACGCGACTTTTGACCAAAAACGTACGTGTATATGTGAATTTTGGCAAAAAAATGCGTATGTATGCGAATTTTATCCAAAAACCTGCGTATACAGAGAATAAAGTGGTAAAAAGAAGGCCAATGGTCAAACCACTCTAGGGGAGTGTCAGTATGGATGGTCATACTACTAAATGTGACATATAAATGGGGAGAAACTAAGAGAAAGTCAAGTACATTGTTCCCCCAATCCCCAAAGAAAAAACAAGGAACCTCCCTAGCGGAGTCGCCAATTCTATTACGAAGAGAAACTTCCTATGGCTTGGGGTGTACCACAACAAACTGAATCACACCAGAAATCAATCCTTTCCAATATGCAAGAGAAATAAATACATCTAGCAATAAGGGATATGAATCATACCTTATTCTGAATGGTTTATTTAGATCCCTATGTATCTTTTCCAACACATTTGCACTCACAATTCGCTCTCAGCAATAGCAAAACAAGACAACCATGCTATACATTTAAGTGTTAGGCCTACTCTAACATATATAAAAAATCATGATTAAGAAAATAAATACATCCATGGATACAATATTCATATTTATGCACATGTATTGGAAAGGAAATGGATATTTCTATTAATAAAAACATAGATACAATGGTGACATCCTCTGCCAGCACTTCTTCAAATCCAAGAAACCGAGTCCTCCACCTTGGCCTCCAGTACTTCAATCCTCCATATCACAATGGAAATATTACAAAGAAAAAGAAATATTGGGAATATCAGCAAGGTGTGCTCCAAAGGGACAAAGGTATACATACTCAAGCATAACCAACTGAGGCAACAATGGACTATAGTTTCCTTTCTCTCCAATTTCTCCTCCTTCAATGCATCCAAGAGGCTCAATATATAACACTCCAAATAGGAAATGTAGGGTTTATTTTGATATTTCTTAATGCATATGGAAGACCAAGAGTAAATTTATTTGAGACTCTATGAGGAAAACTCCAAAACTTTTGTCTTTATGCACATATCCCGATGTATGTGGTTTTTGGCTCAAACGCTGTGCATACATGCGAGTATAGCTTTAAAAATCGTGTATACACATAAATAGTTTTTTGGGGGGGATTTCTTGGAACATTAAATCATATTATGAGAAAAGGGGGTCCAAAAAATATGTAGAGGGACATGTAAGGCCATAAATCTGTGATCTACCAAGTGTGGTAAAATTAGCTATAACAACAAGGATCGAATCTTCAGTATAAGATATTGCTTTCTTGGGAGCCTGCCTTCTGGGTAATGCATGAATTACTTTCAATCCTCCAAGTATATTAACATAAGACCTTGTGTGTCTTCGAAAGTGATCAACTTCATCGAACATGACAACGTTCAGACATTCTGAACCATCTTCTTTGGAACTTACCTTTTCTTGTTCTTCATGAATGAAATATTCAAAAAACATAGTTTCAGATGTATTTTTAGTGGAACAATTTCTTGAAAATGGAATTCCTCTTCCATCCATGAACTGGTGGCCTTCATTATAGCACCAAAATTGTTGATGCCTGGAAAATTCCCAGTTACCGATAGTAGGGATTCTTCCCAATAACTGATCCCAACTAGATTGTTCACCATTTGGTATGGGGAACTCGTCCGATTAGCAACCCGATTACCATAGAATTAAAGTTTGTTTAAGTCTTTCTTGGTTGCATCCCGATCCACCATTTATGTAATTTTCTTTACATAAATGAAATTAAAGTGCCCAAGCTAAATGCGTGTGATTGATGAACAAAATCCTCACAAGTGATGCGCAGGTTCTTACCTCCTGTCTTACCACTCTTGCTCCTCAATAACTTCTGTAAATTTAAATCTAAACAAATTATTTATATTCTAGTCTATTCTAAACTAATCTATCCTGTCGCCTTAAGGATCAAATTTAGAATAAAGAGAGTAATGTATTGTAATTATTCAAAGTGAATCTTGTAGATAACTGTTTCAATTCCATAAACATTTACACTAGAAAGATTAACAAATATGGATTTGAAATAAGAAATCATTAATTACTCAATTTGTACATAGAAGAATATATGAAACGAAAAATCATTCATCCTTAAAGAAATAGTTCATAAAAGTCAGAAATATCTCATAGTTATACATAAACTCAATAGAAGTAATTCCAGATCTAAAATTCCACATAATCCATGTAACAACCTGTGCAATCCTTTCCCAACAAAATTGTCATTCTTTATTAGTAGAAAAAAATAGTTATTCTTACAAATAAACCAACCTTTTTATGCTAGTAAAACGTCCCCTCTATTCTACCTCCTATATCTATTTATAATACAATTACAAATGAATCCTCAACTTCCATGACTCTAGATATTCCAAAAAAAAATTCTTTAGTTCTTTGCTTTAAAAATAAATAATAAATTACACAAAATGAAAAATACAGAATAAGACAAAAGTTAATAAGTGGGACGAGCCAAACTTGCAACATATTCCGCCCATGCATCCTCTTCCTCAATGATAGTCTGGTAATTTATTGGTTCCATCAGTTGAACTATCACCTCATGTATGACCAACTAAGACTCCGCGCCTATGACATTTTTTCGAGTGGTTCTAAATAAGTCTTTCGAGATGTAATTGCTTGTCAAAGATTATGCAATTCAAGTTTTAACATCGTCTTCACTGATGATTTCCATCTTTTGAATATATTTTTCATCCTTGTGTAATATATCTGGTAGATACTCCACGAGTTGGCCTTTGTTTTAGAAATCACAGATCTTTGCAACCGAAGGAAGATGGCATCTCTCATGAACTTGGCGCATATTCTTATAGAACACTGTACACTTTTCCAAGGACTTATCAGCTTTATTACTCAATATTACCAAAAAAATTTTGCAAAATTAAATGAGATCCATTTCCATTTTTAAGCCTCCGACAGTCTTCTGTGATAAGTGTTCAAGAAATTTCAAGTTGGGTTCTACCCAAGTGAACTTGCTTTGAGCTTGTTTAGCAACCTCAATGATTCTTGTTCTAAAACTAATATATTTTTCTTCAATCTCCTTAACTCTTTTTTGTGTTTTCTTCACCTTATGAATTTCACCTACGAGATTTATTTGATATTGGTGTATCTTTCTCTAGATTGTGCAAGTTTTAGAATGGAAAGGGGTGACATCCATATTCCTCTCATTTGCTACCTTCACCTAAGCTTCAAGAGATCTAGTTTTTGCTATCAACTCCTCTACCTGTGTTCTCAATTCCCCCATTTTTTGGTGATTTCCTGACTCCCTTGATTCTAGCTCCGAGGTCTAAGATTCAAAATTGTACCTCTAAGTAAATTTCCTCTATTTCCAAAGCTTGGTACTCTCTTTGGAGTCTCTCTTTTTTTGGTAGGGTGGGCTCATGCTTTCTTTTCAAATCTATGCCTTCCCCTCTTTCCTTAACTAAAGTATCTTTCACTTTGACAATCTTTTCTTCATGATGTTCGACATCCTCTATCATCTTTTCGACATGATTAGTGTTAGATTGTGCGGCTTATATAATTAGAGAGGCTAATAGTTTAGGGTATTGATTAGTGCATTCCACAATGGTTTTTTTGGTCATTGTAACTGTGTCATCTTGTGTGCAAATCTTTAATCATTTCTTTGATCTTCTAATGATAGTTTTCTTTTCCTTATCAAAAAACATGGTGTCTAAGCATGCCACTGTGTGATTCTTAGACGGGGTGAAACAAATGAGTCCAAGTTCTGCAAGAGAAACATAGCCACCTGTAATCATGCCACTTGATGAAGTAGAAAGGTCCATCGGATTGTCTTGGGTAGTGTCACTGTCTACATTTTATCTATCGTTATCCTCATCTTTATTGTTTAATTCTTCAGCTTCTTTCTAAGATTCCTTTTGATCTCTCTATGCTTCTTCTTCCTCTAACCTGTCTTATTCTTCCTTTTATTTCCGACCCTCTTCTGCTCGTTTCATTTCATCCTCTTCCTGTTGTAGCTTCAAGGCCTCTTCTTTCTGTTGCTAGGACTGCTTCTCTTTGGCGTTTCTACTATCTTTACCCCTGCTGGTACTGCCTTTGTTCTTGACATGTTTACTCAGCATGGTCATGTTTATTGCATTTCTATACACCTCTTCATTCTTATCAAAGTGATTAGAGTATTCATAGTGCACTCAAACATTCATACAATTCTCTGCAACTTTTCCTTTTGCGTCATTTATATGGAAACTCGTCTCCCCAACGCGAAAATTTTCCAAATCTTTTACAAACTCAGAGGTGCTTTTGACCTTTGTGAATTTGTAACTTCCTATGCAAAAGGGTAGTGGAAAGAATGATTCCTTTTGAATTTCAAAGAGGAACTTACCTACTCCATCTATGAATAACTTCCTTGTTGCTTCCTTATGGACTACATAGTCCATGGAAAATTTGGGTAGTAGTGACGGGTCTATAGAACCTCTGTACATCCTCAGGTAAGTTCCTTCCTCAAAGAAATAGTAATCCCCATATTTACAAATAACTTCCATGGAATTTTTTGACAAACGGTCAGGATCTTTGAGGAATATGAACTCATACAGAGGAATCAGAAACTCTTCACATATCATCTTGTAGAAACTTGAATACTTATGTGCCCAAAGAACTTGATAAGCAACACATATAGTGGTCTTAGGGTGTTCCCAACTGCAACCAATATTGGGGAATGCGTGTCTACACGAGATGCAGTCAATCAAGTAAGAGGCCATGTAGAATTTTGAACTTCTTTGAGTCATCCCTCTGTGTGCGGCAGCTATACATGATGACAAGATACTTGATATAATATCTGCCCAATTTAAAATTGTTCCTACAAAGGCCACACAATATATTAATGGGATACATATTAAATTACACAATCTCCCATTTGCTCGACCAAAAAACCTCTTCAGTATTAAGGCTATGACCTTGTAAGGGGGGCATAAGCTTGCAGACTCAAATTCACCACTTTCCTTCTGGTGCAGTTGTCTTCCTGCTATCATCATCCTATTGACATATTCCACAATATCCAATTCTACTTTGCTAACCCACTCCTCAGTCATCATAACCTGTGGAGTCGACAGTTTGCATGCTGATGTTATGTAGCCTAGAGTGAAACAAGAAAAAAATTCCCCCTCTATG
This sequence comes from Pseudotsuga menziesii, assembly GCA_001517045.1. Classification (NCBI taxonomy): domain Eukaryota; kingdom Viridiplantae; phylum Streptophyta; class Pinopsida; order Pinales; family Pinaceae; genus Pseudotsuga; species Pseudotsuga menziesii. Next base: position 253,319 of record LPNX010752739.1, on the reverse strand, counting down.
TTGGAAATAATCATAATGGCAGGTTTTTACTGAGGTATAATCCATCCGATCACTTCATCACATGGGAATAGCTTTGGGTGTGTAGCTTCCTTAGTAATTCCTACTTTTCTTATATTTTCATATAAGGACATATCTTCCATGCCAGCATCATGAAAATTATGGTCTCTTATCATCTGATATATCTCTCCCCATTTAAACTCCTGGTTAGCTTATGTGATGGATTTAGTGTCCTCGAATATATCTCAGTCCTAGAGATAATCTCCACATCTGAATCAACCTCAGTGGCCTTAACCTTCTTCTTATCGCTCTTCTTAGGAATGGTGTCAGTTTATCATTTCCTAGCAATTCTTTGAGAGGTAATTCTTCTTGATGGGAGTGGAATAAGTGACATGAACATATTCTTAGTAATATGGTGGTTATCTTGAATAACTTAAAACAATAGGAATTTCGTATTTAAAAATGAAATATCTAAAAAATTAAGCAAGGTTTAAATATCTGAATCACCATTCTAAAATGATATTTCAAGCATTTTCTAATATGATACAAAGAGTAGAATTGTATTTACCATTCAACTACTAGCCAATAAGAAACAATCTTGTGTGGTGAAGAGAGAAAAAAAAACTTAGAAAATGCTTATTCATTTAAGTCTTCTTCTTATCGCTCTTCTTAGGAATGGTGTGAGTTTATCATTTCCTACTCATTCTTTGAGAGGTAATTCTTCTTGATGGGAGTGGAATATGTGACATGAACATATTCTTAGTAATATGGTGGTTATCTTGAATAACTTAAAACAACAGGAATTTCGTATTTAAAAATGAAATATCTGAAAATTAAGCAAGGTTTAAATATCTGAATCACTGTTCTAAAATGATATTTTCAGCAATGTCTAATATGATACAAAGAATAGAGTTGTATTTACCATTCAACTACTAGCCAATCAGAAGCAATCTTGTGAGCTAAAGAGAGAAAAAAAATTAGAAAATTCTTAGTCATTTTAGTCTTGTGACAGGGTGTGTGCTTCTAAAACTTAGATGAATACTTATCAACATATGTGTATGTGTCATTTTGTGAGTTACACCTCCATTTTCACATATCCCTTTTTGTAATCCTAAACAGGTCCACACACTGAAATATTAACATTTCATCACTTGTTTTCAAAGAAAAAAAATTAACTTCTTTTGTCCCATCCTAAAACATTTACCATTTTATTTCCACTCTCTTATTCATTAATATAAAAACCATCAAATCATCCATACTTCTTCCCACTAAATTCCCAAAGGTAAAAGAATAACCCAGTGAAACATGTCAATGACACAAAAAACTTGAAATTGAGGAATCTTTGGGGATTACAAAGCCCTGTTTTGCGCCTAAGACTCTAGAATTTTTTTTTACATAATGGCACGAGCCCTAAGGAAAAACGTAGGAAATGCAGTTCCATTCACACACAAGTTGAGGATAAATCCCAACCCATAGCTCTGAAGTGCAACAATACTCATATTATAAATCCGCAAAGGGTATCCCTTTCATCACAAACCCAATCGCCAACATGCTTCACTACATGCAGGCTGTGGGGCACCCGACCCAAAGTAATCTTATTGCAAAATTTATGAGGTTCAAAATAACTATACAAAAGTCCTGGAAAATCAATCCAAACTGATTGGGATAATATATTATAAGTGTTTTGAAACCTTTACGCTCTATCAAGAAATATTTCTGGGGCATACAAGCAGTTGTCCGACAAAAGGGTTTCCTTTAAACAAACTTTGGGTGAATCTATCAGTCGAACCCCTGTAACTAAAAATCCTACAGGCTATGGATTTTCTTTTATTAGAAAAAGGTCACGAAAAGAGATAGGTAAAATCAACCATCGTGACTTTTAAAACCTTAAACGTCCATCAATATATAGTTTTTAAATCTTCTAGAAGAACATAGGACAAAAGGACGGGTTCATGTTCCTACCTATAAAATGTCGCTGTAGGTACGGTGTTGGTTGTAGTGGTGCAAGGGCTACAAATGTTCGTAAGTTATTCGACGTGCTCCAAAACAGGGTTAGCAGTAACAATCTAAAAAGAACTCATCGTATTTGTTAACACTCTATTTTTAACAGTTGATTTGAGAGCCTTATTGGAGTTCGATGAGGGTCCCATTCCCACGAACTCCATGAGAACTCCCCTTCAGGTTATCAGAAGTGCCAAGCAAAGGAGAAAGTGGAAGGTGTGTTGAAGGCGTTGAGCGAGGCTTGAAATCAAAGGGCTGAGATTGATCAGAGGAGAATCAATGGCTCCAAACCTTTTTGCACGAGCGGACATGCTCGACCAAAGCCTTCTTTCCAGATCATGAAATGTGATAAAGTTCAGCAATATTCTACGGTTGAGATGAGATTTGAGTCAAATCTATGCCCTCAATCAATTTTGCAAGCCATACTTGTGTGATTGAAGCCGCAATTTCAAATTGTAAAAGAGAGATAAAGGTCGTGAAGATCAACGACCACGATAAGAAAGGAGAGAAATCTATGGCCACGGTTTATTTCGTAGAGAATACTAGCACGGATAAATGCCAACAATTCTCATTGCAAAATATAATGGAGCCCACTTAGATCTACGGCTGCATGAAGGGTTGATCACGATCGACGGTTGAGAACATGTCACGATCCAAAAACTGTCCGCAGTGTTCAAAGGAGAAAAGTTGGCGGTAGATGGAATCAAACGTGGATGGCGGAAGTGAAAGATTCCTCAAATTGGATGGCTGAGAAGGATCCCAGGGTACAGGTTTCACATCCAGTGCAAATATGACAGTGGAGGTGATGTTCACGCATGTAATCTGCATCCTTGTAGATTGGCCGATTTCTTCAAAGCCATTTGTAACGCGTGTAACGGTGGAAGCACATGCTTCAAGAAGAAAAGGAGGCATCATACTCACAATCCGTCATGGTGGCCAAGAACGTCAAACTGTTACTTGGGCCAAAAGAAACCACTAGCACCATAATGTTTATTTTTTATATTCATAAAACGTGGTAATAGTCCACTCCCTTTACTGTTAACGCATGATTGTGACTTGTAACAATTTTCAAATCGGCAGTCTCAGCATTAGAATAGTATAAATACACTCCTGATAGAGGGAGAGAGGAGCTGGTTGGATTGGGAAACATTATAGGGATGAGGCTCTCCATTGTAAATAAGATTTGATGCCTGTGTTATGAATAAAATTGCAGAGGAGGAGTTGTTTCTCATGGTAGAAATTCATGTGTCGTTTCTTTTCCCAATATGTATCTTCTTTTACATGCAATGTGTTTCCTGTTTTCACTCCAGTCTGTTGATTTCTTTCATGTCTACAAATTAGTGTATAGCAGTGAGGAATTCATACTCGTTATGCTCTAGCTGTTGTTTCAGACATTTATCAAGTTTCTTCTAAATTTGCATGGAATTCATCTCGCTGGTGCTCCATGCGATGGGCTGTTCTCTCTCATCCTCCAATCTCCCACTAAATATCTTCTGATTGGGAGATCAGTAACTACCTTGCCTCTATTTGCAACCCCTCACCATTCCTTTCCTTATGCGAGTGTTCCCTATGCAGGTTTTTGACTCCATTGCTAATGGTCCCTTACCCCAATAATCCCACCTTATGTCTCACCTTGATACACTTGTCCCATTTAGTATCCTGGCCCCCTTATTATCCTTGACTCAAAAAATTACGCGGAGTAGACTCCAAAGACAAAATGAGAGATCCCTCTCTGACTGCACAGGGCCGAAGGCGTAGTCTAAAGTGGTTCTACTATTACCTGGGAGCAGTCCTCCTCCCCCTACTCGACCTTGAGGCTCAATCCCGGTGCTAACAAACTGGCGTCGTTGTCGAGGACGAAATTGAAGATCCTCCCTGGGAAGAACGAAAAATATTTTAGATCTAGTTGTTGATGGTGAACAATTTCCAGACATCAAGAAGGTTGAGCACTTTTCACCCAGTGACTCCATTCTTGAAGGGTTCAGACTTCAGCGAATCCGCTGGTGGTGTGACCCAGAAATAAAATGGTCGAGGAAAGTTGGAAGAATCCATTTGGAAAATGGACCCCTTATAAAGCTTACAAATGCATGGCGGAAGGTCAAGATACTTGGGTCTGCATTTCTTCCAGGATGCTTTATTCTATCTTGTAAGTTTGCTCTTATCTTTTCCTAGATTTATCAAAACAACCTTCTATGGTTCATCTCATTCTGAAAAGAGCTATGAATATATTCATGTTTATCCTTCTTTACGAACTGAAAGCATTGTGTCATCTTGTACATTTGATTATGGCCTATATTTTTATCCAGGGGCTCACGATGTCAAAGCAAGCCCCTATGAAATTCATGAAACCTCAAAAGATAGCTTAGATATTGTTCCTAACCTTGTCTCTCCTACTTCTCCAAGCCGATACAAACCACTACAGCTAACCCCCATCCTCCATGATTTTCCCATGAAATATTACAAGTACCTCCCCAAGTTCGACGGAGAATGCCAAGACTTGACTGCTGAGAAACATTTACAAGCCTTTGAGCATTTCTATGATCTTTTTGAGATAGATCATGATGATGTATGCATGCGGGATTTATCCCTATCCTTGCAAGGAGATGCTAAAGTATGGTTTAAACACTTGCAGCCTAAGTCCATCAACACTTGGGAAGAGTTTTCTTGAACCTTCTTAAATTTTTGGGGTAGGAGAACACCATTGGAGCAAATTCTTTCAAAGTTTTATTCCCTGAGGAGGCATGAGTATGAGGCCATATCTAGTTTTAACATAATATTCACAAGCTTTTATTATAACATGCCTAAGGAATTCCAACCTCTTTAGAATGATTCTAAGATCTATTATGCAGTCTCCTTTCCTTCTGACCTGTCCTTGCTTATTTTGGAGAGAAAATCAACCACCCTATAGCATATGTTCGCTGATTGTTTGGAGGTTGAGGAAAACCTTAAGATGTCCAAGAAATTGTCAGATCAAGATAGTGGTGGTGAAATAAAAGACACATACAAATTGGTTGGGACCTACAAGCATAATGGGGAAGCCTCTGGCATGTTAAAGCTCTCTCTTGGTATGCAGAAAGATGACTGGCCTGATGCAAGAGCAAAAAGTCCTATATGATTGTTCTCTAAAAATGGCAACCTACACAACTTCTGATCTACAAAGGATGATTCTAAGAAGGATTTTTCTATGCCTGTGTATGATGAAATATATGAGGAAGAGTACCTATAGAATATACATGATGAGCCAACTATTGAAACAAATCTTGCTGATGAAAAGAATCAAGATGCAATGCAAAGTCAGAAGGTTGAAGCGGGAAAGGACGATAAGGGCACTAGAGGTGATAGCCTACACTTGTGTTATGCCTCTTTTGAATTAATATGTCAAATGATTAAGGCCTCTAAGAAAAAGTAGAAAGAAATAGAGATGGTGTAGACCAAAATCCTGTACAGGAAAGAAGATGATTCAGAAGAAGGGGTCAGAAGCGCCACCTCACACAGGAGGAATATGCCTATTCGGTTCCACTAGAGAAGCAGGGGACCTCCCTCTTGAAGCACATCAAGATATTATTATAGATATTTCAAGTGGAAAGTGGGATGTTCCATTTAAGAAAGGTTCTGTGGGTCCTCTTTTACAATATTCTAAGTGTCAGCCCAATGAATCTCTAGAAGAAGGAAGGTTCGGACGGCTTTCCCATGAGCAGGTGACAAAACATGCTGGAGGTTGCCTTGATTTCTATGACCCCATGGCCAAATATATGGAGGGTATAGGAGAAGGCAGTGATTGGTTGCATCCCTACTTTGAAGATCAATTTGTTTATCATTTCCTTCTCCCATTATCTATTTCATTTCTGTCCATCAAACACAATGAAAGAACAAAACTATTAGGCAAATTGCTTGATTAGCTTCATTGGAATTCTGATTTCACTTAATCATATTTGTGTACAAAGTTAGGTAGAGTAGGTACGAAAAAATAAGCTCAGCATTTAATGAGCATTTCCTTCATTACTGTTTTAGTTTTTTTTATTTTCAGTTACAAGCACAGGTTTACAGTCACCATCATGATTTGCAAAAGTGGCATGAATTCCCTGAAGTAGTAACTCAGAGCTGAATGGATATGTCAAAGAAATATTGAAGCTAGAACAATGGTTTTTGAACTTGGTCTATCGGGGTATTTTGATACCTCACTGGGAGGATAGCATCCCTTATGGAGGCAATTGTTAACACTCCATTTTTAACAGTTGATTTGAGAGCCTTATAGGATTTCGATGAGGGTCCCATTCTCACGAACTCCATGCAAACTTCTCTTCAGGTTATCAGAAGTTCCAAGTGAAGGAGAATGCGGAAGGTGTCCTGAAGGCATTGAGTGAGGATTGAAATCAAAGGGCTGAGATTGATCGGAGGAGAATCAATGGCTCCAAACCATTTTGCGTGAGCGTACATGCTCAACCAAAGCCTCCCTTCCAGATCATGAAATGTGTTAAAGGTCAATAATATTCTACAGTCGAGATGAGATCTGAGTCAAATCTATGCCCTCAATCAATTTTTTAAGCCATACTTGCACGATTGAAACTACAATTTCAAATCATGAAAGAGAGGTAAAGGTCATGAATATCAATGGCCGTAATAAGAAATGAGAGAAATCTACGGCCATGGTTTATTTCATAGACCAGACTAGCACAGATGAATGCCAAGGCTTCTCATTGTGAAAGATAATGGGGCCCACTTAGATCTACGGCTGCATGAAGGGTCAGTCGCGATCGATGGTTGAAAATATGTCATGATCCAAAACGGTCCACGGTGTTCAAAGGAGAAAAGTTGGCAGCATATGGAATGAAATGTGGATGGCGAAAGTGAAAGATTCCTCAAATCGGATGGATGAGAAGGCTCCCAAGGTATAGGTTTCACATCCAATGCATAGATGACAGTGGAGGAGACGTTCATGTGTGTAATCTGCATCCTTGCAGATTGGCCGATTTCTACGATGCCATTTGTAACACGTGTAATGGTGGAAGCACACACTTTGGGCAGAAAAGGAGGCATCATACTCACAATTTGTCATGGCAGCCAAGCACGTCAAACTGTTACTCGGGCTGAAAGCAACCACTAGCAACATAATGTTTATTGTTTATTTTTGTAAAATGTGGTGATAGTCCACTCCCTGTACTATTAATGCATGATTGTGACATGTAACAATTTTCAAATTGGTAGTTTCATCATTAGAATAGTATAAATACACTCTCGATAGAGGGAGAGAGGAGTTGGTTGGATTGGGAAACATTCTAGGGATGAGGCTCTCGATTGTAAATAAGATTTGATGCCTGTGTTATGAATAAAATTGCATAGGAGGAGTTGTTTTTCATGGCAGAGATTCATGTGTCGTTGCTTTTCCCAATATGTATCTTCTTTTACCTGCAATGTGTTTCTTGTTTTCACTCAAGTCTGTTGATTGCTTTCATGTCTGCAACTTAGTGTATAGTAGTTAGGAATTCATACTCGTTATGCTCCAGCTATTGTTCTAGACATTTATCAAGTTTCTTCTAAAGTTGCATGGAGTTCATCTCGCTGGTGCTCCATGCGATGGGCTGTTCTCTCTCATCCTCCAATCCTTTGCTAAATATCTCCTGATTGGGAGATCAGTGGCTACCTTGCCTCTGTTTGCAACCCCATGCCATTCCTTTCCTTATTCAAGTGTTCCCTATGCAGGTTTTCGACTCCATTTCCAATGGTCCCTTACCCCGATAAACCCACCTTACATCTCACCTTGATACAGTTTGTCCCATTCAAGGTCCTTGCCCCCTGATTATCCTTGACTGAAAATATTATGCGGAGTAGAATCCAAAGACAAAACGAGAGATCCCTCTCTTACTGTGTAGGGCTGGCGGCACTGTCTAAAGTGGTTCTGCTATTACCTGGGAGCGCCCCCCACCCCCCCCCCTTCTCGACCTTGGGGCTCAATCCCAGTGCTAACAATATTTTTATGTAAAAATGGCCAAAATTGTAATTAATCTCGTGGTTGGGAGCAATAAATGTAATAGGGTCAAAATGATGTTTTTTTCCACCAACTTTAAATTTTTCCATGTAACGTCGGTCCCTGTCAGCAAATTCTCCAAAATCTATGATATATTGGTATTGAAATATGAGTTTTTGTGACAGTGTCGGCTACAAAACATGAATTGCACTGACACTGTTAGCGAAAACTCATCAACGTTTTCTGATACATGAACCGTCCACGAAACTCGTGAAAATATTTCAATACATGAAATGGCAGAAACTCATAGAAATATTTCGATACAATAACCATCGGAAAACTTGTATAAATATTATGATAGATCGGCGGTGAAAATGAGTTTTGTTCACAATAGTGTCAACTCAAAAACTAAGTTTTGTTCTCGATAGTGTCACCTCCAAAAGATGAGTTTCACCAATAATGTTGTCTAACTCAACAAGAAATTCCAATTAAAACATCGGTGAAACTCAGAGAATTCTTTTGATAAACTCTTCACTTGGTTAAAAAAACATGAAAAACATGGCAAAAAAACAACTTTGGCAAAAACGAATCGAAAGAAAATCGCTAGTGTTTTGCAACTGTCTCGACATAACTTACTGATTTCATCTAATACATCCACAAAACTTACCGATTTGATCCGATGTGTTGCAAAATATGGCTGATTTGGCCCAATGTATCAAACAAACTCACTGATTTCTTCCGATGTGTCAGCGAAACATGTTGAGTTCTTTCGACACGTCTGAAGAAAAACCAGAGTTTTTTAACTTAGTCAAATAAATTTTATGGCTCAAAAAGGAAAAAAAACTAAGTGGTGGAATGAACAAATCAAGAAGTAAAACCTTTCCAAGGAAGTATTAACATAAAAAATGTAAGGAGGGGCCCTAAAAATGTAAAATTTTGGGGAAGCAGTTGCAGTAGCAACAGGGAGTAATGGAACATATTAAAAAAATATAGATCTGATTTATAATAAAATGTGATAATCAAAATACAAAGTACGTATCTTTTATTATTTTGTATGGTCTCCCTCCTTATCTCTACACTCTTGTGGAGAATATCAGATTCCTTCTATATTCATTACAACTTTAAACACTACAAAAAATTATTGCAAGCTTTGGTAGTGAGTCTATGCATGGGGAATAAGGATGCCATGAAAACATGAGTTAATACTCTTCTCCATGATTTAACTTGTATATTTTATTATACGAGTTAATACTGGTGATCATCATCTTGTTCTTCATATGAGTCTTCCTGAGGAGCTTTATCTTCTTCTTTGGGTGAGTTCTCTTATGGAGGTTCATCTTATTTTACTGTTGTAGATGCATGAGCCTAATCCTCATCCTTCTTATCTGTACAAAACTCTCTTTCATAATGGACATTCCTCTTATAATGGTAGCACCAAAGATTTAATTTTTTAAAGTCCCTCTTCAACTTATCATTATTCGAATGGAAGAACTTCTTTGTAGTGAAAGGATTTCTCCATTTCTCCATTCTTTCCATGAAGGAAATATTATCCTATTTAGTGCACACAACCTTTTTTTGGATGCACCCATTTTCTTAACTCGAGGTGTCATTCTCGAAAATATTGGTGAGTGTATCAAAACACTCTCTTGTGGTTTTCAACAAAATGATTGCATACATGATTTTGTCTTTAACCAAATAAAATATGATATGCTTGTCATTTCTTTTTTTCTTTCTTCAAGTTGAATTTCCCTTCATTGGTGGTGGGATCCTCTACCACAGTGGTCATGAATGAATCAATATCATGCTCTTCAATAATATCCAAGACAATCGATTTCCATTTGTTGAAGTTTGATGTGCCTTCAATTTTGTCTTCCAGTAGGACAGATATTGAGGTCATCACCACAATATTTTTGTCAAAAATTCAATATATATGTAATCTTATAATGTTGTGCATGGCTAAATCCTTTACTCCCTATTCTTTGATACCATGTGAATGTTTGAGAAAAATCGGAGAAACTTGAACTTTAAGACTTTTATCAATCAATTTAAGCACATATGTATCTCATCAATCATTCACATATGAATATATCAACCACATATGAATCTCATAAATATATCAGAAACATAAATATATCAGCCACATAAAAATATCATAAATATATTAGCCACATATATTGGATTCATAAATTAGCCATATAATCAGTCAACAATGAGAGACAAGATATACCCTATGAAAAGCTTCCAAAGATGGAGGATGAAAAACCCAACAACTCTTTAAGTATCAAAGATATATTTTGGAGAGGATGGTTAACAACACATAAGTATATTTCCTGATAAGAAATGTCTCCTCAGCAGTAGATAAGAGAGCTCCAATATAACGCTGTAATGAACTATATTGAACTTTCCATACACACATAATATTAATAACAAGTCAAAACTCTATAATAAATAAGGAGGTGAATGGATGTCTCTAGAATAGTATTGGGATCATTGCATAGCACATAGATGGATAGGATATTAACTAAACTCATTACATGCAAACATTAGCTCCCTCCTAAGCACTGGTTCTAAGTTGGCACTTAGGATTCTCCACCATGCACAAGATATGCTCCCTAACTTCACCAAATAGATTTAACTGAATGTTCACAGACATGAACTGAATGTGAACTTGCTGAACTAAATGTGAACTGATTGTGACCTAACTGAAATAAACTCAATCTTCAACTAAGTGCATAACCATAAATTTAGGAGGCTAAGTGAATGACTTTGGTTCTTCACAATTAGTCTTATCCATGTTTAATTTCTATTATTAACTTTTTCATGGATATTCTTAGTGAAAAATTCATTCTTTATTACAACTAAGGCTTTATTGAAGTATTTAAAATTTGAGTTCACTTAGAGGTAAATATGGAAAATTTGAATCCATTCTCTTTCTATATTCTTATCTCATTATCATTGTATAATTATTGCATGGTCCACATGTGTATTTATTATTTAACCATATTATCATATCATACACAAAATAATTATTCCATATTGATGATCATATATATTACCTTGAGTCATATACTCATATTCTAAAGCAATTCACTCTAGGGTTATATAATCCCTAAAGGATACTTATAGCACTCAGTCACGATGACTAGTAATATATCACATAGTATAACCAATTTACTAATGGAAGCATTCCACCTCAATAAATGAGGATATTGGTTGGACTTGATATTACTCACAAGTCGAAAGCCTTGATATTACTCAGAATACTAGTCTTGAAATTACTCACAAGACTCAAATTGATATTAATCACAAGCCTATCTACATAACTGGAGGTCCATCTCATAAGTTACCTTCTATGAGAATACTTTACTTAAAATTACTAACAAGATTACAATACAACATCACCACCTCAATCATATGAGTATACATAGGACTTTATATGACTCAAAAGTTCAACTTGATTTTACTCACAAGTATGGAGAATGACTCTTGATGTTGTAAAATCAACATTGATAACCATGGTCAGTTGATATGGATGAGAAATTATGTCTCCTCTAGAGGCTAAACACCTATTAATTTATCTATAAGGTCAGTCACTTAAAAGGTATAAATAGGGAGGTGCCCTCCCTCATGTATACACAGAATCACTCACTCAAGTTCGCATGAGAGAGAGAGAGAGAGAGAGAGAGAGAGAGAGAGAGAGAGAGAGAGTCAAGGAGGAGTGATAGATAGCTGCATACGAAGTATTCTTATTGGGTTTGATCATATTGTGATACAAACTTTGTGACAGAACTATTCTGAGGAAGTTTGTGGGGTATTCAGCTTTATGGTTTCCTTGATGAAAATATTTGTGTCTTGTGTATCTGCTCTATCTTGTGTATCTTATTGTACTTGTTATTATTTTAGATAAATATCCTAATAAAGATAATTATATTATAAAAATTAACATGGTATCAGATCATATCTCAAGGAAGGAACTATGCAGTAGCAAAAATAGGGCTTCCTAGTTCAAGGTCTTCTCTCCACAGATCATCAAGAAAAAGAGTGCTATGGTAATGTTGGCAAGAAACAACCCTCTCCATTTTTTCTACTTTGTTGAGAAAAATTGATCAGTACTCTACTATATTATATAAGAGTGTGTTCAAACTCTTTGATTCTGAAGGTACTCTCAATAAAGGAAGAGTTAGAGGCCAAAATGATAGTTTAGGAAACACTTTGAATCAAGATAAGTCTTTCATTTTTTGCAGTTGTTATATTCATTCTCATTATTCCATGATCGTATTTTATTAATATAAATTAAATGCTCCTTTATATTTTTTGGTAAAAAAGAATTAGCTTAAGTAATTCATAGCCCTTTTATTTATTCAAATTTCTTTTTAAATGATTGGCTTCAAATATTTGACATAGTGTTATTTATCAAACAAAATCTTCAAACATGTATGTAAGGTTGGCTAATTTCTATTATGTCAAAACCTTTATAAGTTTGTTGAATGTTTTTATCATTACAAACTTCTATAACTTATGTCTCATATAATGTGTAAATAAATAAAATTTGCATTATATATACTTATAATCAAAAGATCTTTCCTTTATTTTATTTTTCAAATTTTGTTTAGAATCCTTTATCTATGCTTCTAATGATAAATCAAAATCGATTCTGATCTAAAAGGTTGGCTTGGTATGATGATTTCTAATCAACATTTATATGGCTTATGAATTTTAATTCTAATAATCAACAAGTTGATATTCCAAGTTAATACTTTCGATGAATTTATGTTGGAAAGATTTACTTGTTGATTCATATGGAGGATATCGTTTATACACCATAATCATTTATAAACATATGATTTCCTATTGTTTAAATTAATGTTACATTTAACCTCCACGTATTAGGCTCATCATAGCAAAGGTTAACAGCTAGAAGGGAGTGACTATGACATGAACCTAGACATCCTTACACCTATTATTTTTACATCACGAATTGACAAGCTTTTCAATGAAAAATCATTATCCATTAAATGGTGAGGTCTGTCGATTTTCGTGTCATCATTCTAACACACTGGGATTAAATATGAAATCTCATAATCAGACACATGTAACGTAGTGTGTTAATTTTATCATTTCAAAATGATTCTCATAAATATTTACGTACAAGGTTATCATTTTCAAAATCATGGTTTTTATGATTTTTACCTCGAATTTACTTTGTTGGGAGAACAAATCTTGAAATCAGATCATGGTTGCCGAGAAACGTTGCATAATGATTTGGTTAGCTTGGTGGTCTTGATTTTCGAAGAAGGAGAATTTCATAACTGGTTTCCATTACGTTGAAACTATGGTTACTAAAATTAGATTTAGGGTTTTAGTTTTCATCGCAAATGAACTGGTTGATGATGTGATATTTTACATTATGCCATTCACATGGATTCCAATACCATATGTGTTCATGCATCCCTTCATCCAAACCCTAATCGAAACCTTTGCAGAGTGGAAATGGAACCCTTGAATTGCTTTGAGATTTCAAGCCCTGAGTTGGTTGAATCAAACCCAGAAGAAGCTGCATTGTTTGATCAAATAGGTCGGGGTTCATTTTTTAAAGGTTTTAGTGGTCATCATGTGGGAATAACTAGGCAATTTTCTTTGTCATTTAAGAATGATGCAGCTCAAATTGGGGATTTTTGGCTGGTTTTGAATGAAGATATAATTGTTGAAGCTACTAAGCTTCCTCAAGTTGGTGAGCGTTGGTTCAAAGGTCAGAAGGTCAATAAGAAGAGGTGTGAAATGTTCCTCTTACCATTACCAGAGGGTTCGGATCTTGGAAGAGGCATTTCTGTTAGATTTTTGAAACCGCAATGGAAAGCTTGTTTTTAGATTTTAATCAGGTACGTTACCTGCGATGGATGCTACTCTCATATACATTGCTATCATTTATGGTTGTTAATGACCTTAAAAGGTAGAAAAATCAATTTGCCTTTCTTTCTACTTCAGAGTCTTAGGAAAATGGCTCATACTGTACAGAATATGGTTGGAGATATAGAACAAAGTCTTTTTCATCATGGTCTCCTTAAAACCTTATTTCAGTACCCGTTAAATCGCATGGGTAGGTCTTGGGATGAATTTATGAATGCAAACAGTTTTGGTTTAACCTAGTATTGGCCCACTCTTCAAATAAAAACCCATAGGAAATGTAAACAATTTTCTCAAACTAAAGCCAATTCAAAGTCAAAAGATGTGGAAACGTCTAAGTTAGGAAAGCCAATAGAGGATGATACATGGCATACAATAGAAACCCTTCCTTTAAAGTTTCAAGCCCCAGTGGTCTTGGCTTTGTATGAAGATCCTCATAGCGTATCTTTAAATGCAAGGGAAAAATAAAAATTGTTAAAAAAAGGAAAGGTGAAATTCGATGGTGAATCGAGTTTATCAGAATTCCCCAGTACAGAGATGAGTTTACGCGGAATTACTAGAAGCATGAAATCTTCCACTTCAAAAGAACCGGTTCATGCCCAGAATTTTCCATTTATCGAAATTTTAAGTGAGGAAGAGGATTATGATTTAGTAGAAGTATCCTCACAGGAGTGTGAAGAAAAAATGGATAATCTTGTTGTGTCTTTGAATAATGATTATGATGAAAATCCTTCATCGATTCTACCAAATGATAAAGAAATCAAGTTAGAGTCTGATTTGAGAAATGATTCTTCATCTGAGCAGACGTTGGGGAATACTGTGAAATACATAAAATTAAAACAACAAATTAGACAACTAAAAGGGAAACTGGAAAAAGCGGAATTGAATTCCATCGTGTTGAAGAATGAAGTGCAGAACTTAAGGAGTGAATTATTAACTTGGATAAAACGATGGCAAGATTTAAAGGAGAAAAAGGACAGGTTGAAAACTCCAAAAATATCCTGGATCACTGCTAACAAGGATCTTTTGAAATAAGAAGAACAACATAAAATGGAGAGTATAAAATTAAGGGCTAAATTGTTTGAGGCTCGTCGAGTTATTAAACTCAGAAGTGCACCTTAAAATTGTTATTACTGATGAACAGGTAATTGGCATGCCCACAAAATCATAGATTATGTAGGCATTGCATATCATTTAATTTAAGTTTTTATTTAAGTTTTCTTATTTATGATAAAACTCATACAGGGTTAATTGATTTTGTAGGTGTCATATGGGTCTTCGATTTTGGTGGTGTTCTTTCCTTTTATTTTGGCGACAAATGATGAAGTTGTTTTCAAACTGGAATGATCTAGATGCTAGATGTCAAACAATATATTGATGCATGGATAGGTAGACATTCATGGATAATAAAGTAGTTATTAGTTGGGCAGTTCAAATGCCAGGTGCACTAATGAGGAAGAAGATAGTTAATGTCTCAGTTTCTAGATATTCGATGAAGTAAACTCAATAGTTTGTTTTTAATTCTAGTTACATTGAAATAGGAGAGGCAGTTATTAATCCTGCTTATAAAACTAGGAAAGACTGATTATAGAAAGGTCGATGGAGTAAGAGAGAAATAGACTTATTTGAAATATCATTTCAGTTCTAGTTTAATCTCTTTGCCGGAGTTTTGCCTTCGGAGAAAGGATTGTGACTTAGGCTCTCAAACTAGTATCACTGTCCGTTACTATTTTTGAAAACTTTATATCTATATATATATATATTTCAATATATCACTTTCTCATTATGCTTTTGTGCAATTATACTGTGCTATAATTGTATTCATTATCCAAAATAGTACTTTGTTTACACAATATTAATGTTTGAGTAAAATATTACTGAATTTGAGTTATCAATATTTGGATTGAGAATTGGAATTTTAGTAATAAAATATTTCATGTGTATTTTTACAATGTTTTCATAATAAATATCAAATTTTATTCAAATATTTGGTGTTGATTATTAGTTATTAATTAATAGAACATTACAGACGAATTAAAAATAGTTATCTATTTTAATTTTCTGTTGTTGTGCATATTCAGCAGAGTGATTTAATGATAATTATTTAAATATTTTCATTTAAAACATTATTGTCTATCTCTTTGTTTATTTTAATCATTAATTGATAATTAATTTAGTTTTCAAGTTGCTCTCACTTGAGATAGGATAACTAGTTAATTTTAGTCTTAGTGTAGTTTATTTTTAAATGTTAGTTTATATTTAACAGTTGATAAATAGAATTAAATTAATTTTGTAAAACTTAAAATAGTCTTTAAATTTAAATATTTGAAGCAAAACCATAAAAAATTGAAGAATTTCCTTAAGAAAGCATTTTAAGATAACTTAGCTCTTAGAAAACTAATTCTAGGGTTTACTTAGGTAATAATAAGATTAGGACAAATTTTTACTGAATTTTAAATTCTCCTTAAGAGGAAAGTTCAGTTGGTAGCAGGACCATAACCTGCGAGATTTTGCCATTTCAAACACACCGGGAGCTGCTCTAAGAGACTTCTGTGGGCTTAATCTCTTTAGTTGGCCTAGGCCAGAAAATCAGGCCAACAAATTCTACCATTTGTTAGCACCCCAACAACTCCCCTTGATTTTCCAAAATCAAGGGGCCCCCATGTAAATTTTTCAGATACTTGCTTTTAGTTTTCCTTCGTTTTCTCTCTTTTGATTTGATAAGTGGTTTCATGGCTCTTTTTCCTTGGTCCTTCGTTCTTTGCTTTTTTGTTCTTTGGCTTGATTTTCATGCAATGAGGTTTTGGTGATTTCATCGATCTATTTCATATTTGATTATTTGGGATTTCTTGATGATCCAACTTATTTGATGCATACGCTTTAATCTCTGAAAACTTGCTTAATGACTATCATATTCCATAACTATTTTATTTATTTATTTCCAATAATTAACAAATATTTCACATAAGAAATAATTAGATAAGATGTGAAAATCCTAAAAAGTTTGACATTTGAAATTTTAAAATTTACCAAAGTTTTTTATATTTTCATTGAAAACTAATTATACACTTTTGTAAACTTTATTTATTTTCAATTTTTCCTTCACAATATTTTAAGGGATAAATAATAATGAATTTATATGGGAATAAGCCTTATGAATTATTATTCAAACATGTTTATAAAACTACATTTAAAAGAACTATTTTCATTGAAAACTAATTATACACTTTTGTAAACGTTATTTATTTTCAATTTTTCCTTCACAATATTTTAAGGGATAAATAATAATGAATTTATATGGGAATAAGCCTTATGAATTATTATTCAAACATCTTTATAAAACTACATTTAAAAGAACTAAAATAAGGTGACATCATCAATTCAAAAGTATCAAGCCTATAAAAGACATAAAACTTTGATTTTAATGAATTTTATAATATTTTGATACTTTCAATAAAATCAATGTTTTCAATAAAATGTTGTAATAATATCAGTGCACTTGAACTTAATTCCTATTCTCATAAACTTGTAAATAAGTTTTATAAGCTAACTTAAATATGAATAGACATAAGTAAGTTTGGAGATAATAACATCCAACCGCTACATTTGCATGATAATGTTATGATAAAAGGCTTCGAGTTATGTCGATAAATCGCCATAAAATGTATTAATACTTTTCAAAAGTCAAAGATTATTTCCATTTATGAATGTTCTTCAGCATATTTCCTTATAATGAAGTTCTTATTTTTAATATATTGATTCTAGAGATATTTACGAAAGAATGACACAGAGGAATTTTCTTTGATGCCGTTACATATAAAATCTTATCTGATATCAGGCCAAAGCATTAAAGGAAGTCTTCAAAATTTCCATGAAAAAAGAGAAGAGCAATTATATTGGCCTTCGTGATTATCATCAGAATCTTCCGAGCTAGATCGTAGCACCTGTTCATCAGAATTCATTTTATATTTATTCAGAATAGAATATCAAAATGGGAAAGGTGTACACGTATTTACAATTTCGTTGATCCATGCAAGAAGTTCAATGGAATTCGAGACATCTACAACAAATCACGATCAATTTAATGAGTTTCTTTAAGAATCCTGCCACAATATCTATTTGATATTGCTGAGTTTTGTAATCAAATCGAAAAGATTTATATGACAGAGATTCTCGCATAAGCAAATAAATCCCACGAGTTTTAAGCAGTTAAGAAAGGAAAGAACACTGTGGCAAATAATTATACCAGATTGTAATGAAGTTTGAAGGCTCAAGCATTAGCATTTTAAGGAATCAACTCATCACATTAACAATTGCTACATGTTCCACGGAATCACCACAGAAAGGGAAGTTTCTTTTTTGTCATTTCATTTTACTTATTTTTTATGGTAATTCTCTTATTTCTTGTTAAATATGCAGATTCAACCTGAAAGTTATTCTTTTGTTAGCAGAAGATTGTTAGATTCCCGTCATTATTCAAGAGAGGATTTTCTGCAGCGAACTGCGGGCAAACTAAGACGAAATAACAAAATCTAAAACATGGGTGTTTTCCAAAAGATACCTATTTACCAAACACATGGGGAATTTACTGAAAAGAGTGAATAATTTGGGAGATTTTCAGGGTTCTTTGAACAAGTTTTTTCAAGGTGCGGCCAGCAAGGAAACTCTATTCGCCTTATAGTTTTCTGTTTGTTTTTATTTGCTTATTTAAACCAGAGCAAAGGTTGTTTCCAGAGGAGGAGGGGGATGGTGTCTACAGATCGGAGGGAACAATTTTGTTTGTATCTTTATTTTATTTTATTTCCTTTTGTAACTTTGTTTCAAAAAGCTTGATATGAACGCTGTCAGGATGTTTAAAATTTATGTGTAATTCTTTCATTTTTGTGGAGACGTTGCTTCCAAGTTGGATGAGGTATTGAATAAATAGACTTATCTGAAAT
>LPNX010752739.1:184627-217554 GCA_001517045.1 Pseudotsuga menziesii | reverse complement strand
TTTCTCATTATTCTTTTATGCAATTATACTGTGTTATGATTGTATTTATTATCCAAAATAGTACTCTCTTTACACAATATTAATGTTTGATTGAGAATATTATTGAGTTTGATTAATCAATACTTGTATTGATAATTGGAATTTGATAATATAAACATTCTATATTAATTTTTGATTTCATTTATATTTTCTGCAATGTTTTCATGAATAAATATCATCCTATTATTCAAATATTTAATATTGAATATTAATTATTAGTTAATAGAACATGAGGAAAATTAAAAGTAGTTACCTATTTTAAATTTTATGTTGATGTGTATATTCAACGAAGTGATTTTATGATAATGATTTAAATATTTTCATTTAAATCATTATTGTATATCTCTTTGTTTATTTAAAACATTAATTGATAATTAATTTAGTTTTCAAGTTGCTCTGAGATAGGATAGCTAGTTAATTTTAGTCTTAGTGTAGTTTATTTTTAAATTTTAGTTTATATTTAAACAATTGTTAAATAGCATTAGATTAATTTGGTAAAACGTAAAATAGTTTTTAAGTTAAAATATTTGAAGCAAAACCCTAAAAAACTGAAGACTTTCCTTAAGAAATCATTTTTAGTATAACTTAGGTCTTAGAAAACTAATTCTAGGGTTTATTTAGGTAGTAACAAAATTAGGATAAATTTTTACTGAATTTTTAAGTTCTCCTTAAGAGAAAATTTCAGTTGGTAACAGGACCATAACCTGTGATATTTTTCCATTTCAAACACACCGGGAGCTGCTCTAAGTGACTTGTGTGGGCTTAATCTCCTTAAGGTGGTCAGAAATTCCGGACAACTGGTAACTCACCCTAGAGGGGTGCATATTTTAGTGGAAGAAGAATCATATTTGAAGAAGTTTAATTTTTGAACCTGACACTGGTGTCAGAAGAAACGAGGGCATCAAGTTTTGGAGGATTCCCAGCTCAGTCTTTAGAAAATAAAATTGATGACAAACTTTCCTCAAGGAGGCACATATTTCTATCGAGGCAGAATTTCCACATTCCTTGTTTTGATAATTAGGGATTTTCTAACAAACCATAGGTCATATAGATCTGGAACCAGATCAAAAACCTCAAATTGGTAAGATATGAATATTTTTTATTTCCATTTTAGGTTCTCAACTGAAAATATGACTCACCATACTCAGCTTGAGGACAAGCTTAGAGGAGTTGATAACTTCCAAGAATTGAAGTACAAAATCTCCCTAGTCCTTGAAGAGAATGGTTTGGATCAGTATATTAGTGGATAAGTTACAAAGCTAGAGGGAGATGAGGCTAAGTCTACCCATAAGAAGAAATTTGTTAATTCCAAGAGAATCATTGTTGATTCTATTAAGGATCAACTAATCCCCCATGTGTCATCCTTCAAGACACCGAAGGAATTATTTGATGCTTTGACAAATGTGTTCGAAGGAAAGAACATCAATGAGAAGAGTACAATGAGGAGCCAACTAAAGAATGTGAAGACATAGAACTCAAAGACTATACAGTCCTACTTCAAATGGTTTTATCAAATCGAGGAACAACTTGAAGTAGTTGAATAAAATTAAGAATAAGGAGAGATTGTGATGACTACCTTGATGGACTCCCAATATCATGGGATTCATTCATTCAAGGAATCTATGAAAAAATGAAGCTGATATATTTCACTCGACTTCAAAAAGAGTGCACACCAGAAGCAGCTCGACTCGTAACAACAAAAGAGAATATGGGATCTTGTTAAGATCAAGATCTCACTCTTCACATGAGGAAGAACTATAAGAAGAAGGAGAACCACCATCACAACAAGAAGAAGGACAAGAAACCAAATAATTTAAAAAATGATCCTTCAAACATATGATGTCACACTTGTGAAGAAAAGGGACACTTTGCAAGAGACCGTAGCAACAGAAAGAAGATACATCATGCTCATACCATCGAAGACGATGAAACAAGAAACAAAAGATTAACAAGAGGGAAGGATGATTCATATCAAGAGTATGTGCCAATATTAGAACTTACGGGCACTATCTCACATGGACACTGCTAGTGCTAGAAATTGTTCCTAGACTACCACAAGAACAAGCTAACACAATCTCAAAATATAATAGAATAAAATTAGTTTTTAGGGTTTTGGTTTTATAAACTTCATCAGCAAGGAGGAAATAAACATGCAAAATCTAATACAAAACTCAATCATGCAATTTGGATAAACTGAGGATCAAACACATCCCAATAAGCCATAAATATTACACATGAAATACTAATTCCACCCATAGGCTACAAGCATTTACATGAATAAACCTTTAAACAGGAAATGAAATTGTAGACTGAGCAATCAACCATATCAGAAATGAAAAAGCATGATAGGTAAAATGGCTTATCAGTTTATATATAATTAATAAGATTCATCCACTTACATAAGAGTAATAAATGCTAGCTTGAGAAATCAAAGCTCCAACCCTCTCCTTGAGTGAAAAATCGCCCCCACAAAACTGTATGTTTGTCTTCTTTTTATCATTACAAAGGTAGAGTAGTTCCATAACTACCTTCTAGGTTGAAATTTGAAACATTTACATCAATTATTTACATGATAACTCAAAATATTTAAAGACAATTAACCCAAAAATATCAAATCAGATTTGGGGAAATTTGGCGAATTTCTGAAAATGTGGGTCTCAAAGACGCCTTGATATCTCTCGATCCAAGACACATGTGCAACAACGAAGATAGGGTTTTTAAATGCATCTGTTATGAACAAAAACCTCTCTTTTTTCTTAAAAATTTCCCTTCGATTGATCAAAATACGTGATGTAAATTTGTGACTAAAACAAGAACTTATTAAATAATTCAAACCTTGAAATAGGCCACAAAGATGAATTTGAATGTCTCAAACAATAAAATATGTTGCAAAATGGAGATAGGTTTTTGGGAACAAGTCTGTTTTGAACAAAAACCTCTTTTTCTTTTCCATAATTCATTTCCATCTCCTTGTAAGTAGCTCCAAATGATAGTGACAAAAACAGGAAAAACAGAGCTACTACAGGAATCACCTCATGAAAATATTTGAAAAAGGACTCAAAAATGAGTGTTAGATTATAAATAAAACTTAAAATAAACATTTATTATAATTTGTTGAAAGATTAAAGATATACATATTAACTAATAATCCCGAAAGACAAACCTTACAATTAAATTATTGAAATAATTCAACCATTAAAAGCATTAAATCCAACAAGAATGATTAATTGTCAAAAGTTCTTAAAATCAATATAAAATGTAAAATCATTTTAAACCGATGGTTGAAAATTAGGAAAAAAATAATATATAAACTAAGAACAAGATCTAGTTATAACATCTGACTCTGGCTACGGGATGAAGTCCTCCTTGTGAGGCTTCAAGAACTAATAGACCTTATGCCTTATTCATTGGGTGATGGAGTCATTTACCAAATATCTGCTACTTTCTCAAACTTTGAACACATACCTCTTAAATGACAAAATACTGCTAAAAAGCACATACTGAAAAGAATCTACATGCTCGTATAGCGAGCTTATTCTGCTATTTACTCCTACTTCTAATCGGAGAAAACAACCCAAACAAGTGTAATAATACTTCCAGTGAAGCCAAGAAACCATTTGACTGAGAATCATAATTCCATGCATGCTACTGTTTGATAAAACCCGCAAAAGATGTGATAAATGCAATAAAGATTCTGCAAGAAGTTGCTTCTTATGACCGGAAATAGGAAGTAAGCCAAAAGTTGGAGCATTAGAAACCTTTGAAAAATACAACTCAATCCAAGAAGCCATGGGATCATGAAATTTCTGATTTAAAACTTCAATGTCTTCATTATATTCATCATAAAGTGAAGCATTCTCTTCCTCTCCATTGCTGTTCTTTTTGAACTTTGGCTCAAGAATGGAAACCAAGGGCTCTTCAGACTGCTTCTCAACCTTTAAATAAAACCCTTGATCAAAACTTGAATAAATAAAATTATGAAAGTCATCATAAGTCAAGAATGACAGCTTATTTCTTATATCAATAGTAAGAGGGTTGAAGAGCAACAACTTCTTCTTCATAACATGATAATCTCATAGCAGGAACTAGGAAATTTCTACTATAATCCACTGAAAGTATATTATCATTGAAAAAGTTCGCAAATTGATATGAAGAATCAACACAAGTGTCATTTTTATCCTTGTTCATATGAAAATATGAAAATGATGAAGAAAATTGTCTCAAAATTTGAATGATACCTACGTTCTTCTTCCTGTTCATAAGCTTCTATATCTTCAACATGAGCCTGATCTCAAAACATTTTGCAAGCTCGGATGTTCTCTTCCACTCCTTTTGCATCCTCAAACAATTGTCTTAAAGATGATTATTTCCTTTATAACAAAAAAATGACAAGATCTAAATATTGATCCATAACATAATATACCATACCAAGTTTTTCCGAAGATCTGATCTCCATAGGCATATTGATATAAAAACATTGAAACCTCCAATTAAATTTAGTGATTGTCTCATCATTCTCCCTTTTCAAACTATAAAATTTGGAAAGAAATTAATCACAAGATTTATTCTTACCCCAATATTTCAAAAAGAGATCATGTAACTCTTCCCACGATCCAATCGAATCAACTTTTAAATTTCAGAGTAAAAAAAAAACATCTCCAGCAAAGGATTTCGAAAATAACCTCATGACAACATCCTCATGCATGATTTCAGAATTATCAATGAAATTATGAAAAGATCCTAAATGCTTCTCTGCTATAATATGGTCTTTTCAATAAAATGGGGAATATATTCAACAAATTAGGAAGCGTAATTATGTAATAGAGATGGCAGCCTAAGAGGTTTAAACATCTTTTGTTTGAGTCTAGACTGAAAATTTGTGATTTGAAAATGACGTTCAACAAGTTGTCTGCAAGTTTCGGTAGTGATGGTAGAAGGTAATAGATCAAATTTATTCTCTAGAAGATGACCAAAATAATCAGGTTCAATAGATATGGGTATATGTATATCATGTTGCACATGTATTTCAAATGAAGGAATAGGATCAACATCAATAAAACAAGAAGAATGCAGACTTTCTTTTTCCAAAGAGGGATATGTACCTGAAGGTTTATGATCAGTGGAATAGACAAAACAAAAAATAATTCTTTCGACATGCAATGGGAAAGACAGGAAATAATTGATGAATAAGAAAAAAACCTCATGGAGGAAAGTAACAAGCCCATACCCAGTCTTTCCACTTGGCTTATTCATTTTTATGTCAACAAAATTCTTCTTGCAGTGGAATCTTTAATCGTGGTGTCACCACACAGATGATTGTAGTCTATCTCTATGTCCTTCTCTTGTCTTCCATCAAGAGTTAGATCTATGTAATTTTGGTTCTTCCCAGGGAATATAATATTGATTTTCATCTCCAGCAATGGCGCCAACTATGTTAGTGCTAGAAATTGTTTCTAGACTACCACAAGAACAAGCTAACACAATCTCAAAATGAAATAGAATAAAATTGGTTTCTATGGTTTTGGTTTCTGGTTTTGGTTTTAAAAACTTCATCAGCAAGGAGGAAATAAACATCCACAAGATCATATATAATTGAATCATGCAAGTTGGATAAAATGGGGATCAAACACATCCCAATAATCCATAAACATTACACATGAAATACTAATTCCACCCACATGCTACAAGCATTTACATGAATAAACCTTTAAACAGGAAATGAAATTGTAGACTGAGCAATCAACCAGATCAGAAATGAAAAAGAATGATAGGTAAAATGTCTTATCAGTTTATATATAATCAATAAGATTCATCCACTTACATAAGAGTTATAAATTCTATCTTGAGAAATCAAATCTCCAAAAGCCTCTCCTTGAGTGAAAAATCCCCCCAACAAAACTGTGTGTTTGTATTCTTTTTATCATTACAAAGGTAAATTAGTTCCATAACTACCTTCTAGGTCAAAATTTGAAATATTTACATCAATTATTTACATTATAACTCAAAATATTTAAATACCATTAACCGAAAAATAGCAAATCATATTTGGGGAAATTTGGCGAATTTCTGAAAATTTGGGTCTCAAATATTCCTTCATATCTCTCCATAAAGGACCCCTATGAAAACAATGAGAGAGGTTTGTTTAAATGAGTATGTTATGAACAAAAACCTCTCTTTTTTTTAAAAAATTCCACTTCAATTGATCGAAATACGTGCTGGAAATTTGTAGCTAAAACAAAAAATTATTAAATAATTCAAACCCTGAAAATAGGCAACAAAGATGAATTCGAATATCTCAAATGATAATAGTTGTTGCAACACTAAGAGAGGTTTTTGTGAATGAATCTATTTTGAACAAAAACCTCTTTTTCTTTTCCATAATTCATTTCCATCACCTAGTAATATGCTCCAAATGATAATGACAAAAACAGGAAAAATAGAGCTGCTATAGGAATCACCTCATGAAAATGTTTGACAAAGGACTCAAAAATGAGGGTTAGATTATAAACCAAACTTGGAATAAAATTTTATTATAAGTTTTTTAAAGCTTAAAGATATACATATTAATAAGCCCAAAAGACAAACCTTAAAATTAAATTATTGAAATAATTCAACCATTAAAAGCATTAAATCCAACAAAAATTATTGATTGTCAAAAGTTCTTAAAATCAACATAAAATGTAAAATCATTTTAAACCAACAATTGAAAATTAGTAAAGAAAGAATAGATAAACTAAGAACAAGATATAGTTATAATAGACACAATGATTTTCTTGTGGATAGTGGGGCATCTAAACACATGACGAGATACAAATAATCGTTCATTAATATGTATGAGCATGAGTCACCTTAGAAAGTGAAAATTGGGGATGATTATTAGTGCCCTATAAAATAAAGTGGAGAATCTTCATACAAGCTAGACTCTAGAAAATTTTTAAAGATGAAGGATGTGGTATATGTTTTTGGATTGAAGAAGAAACTTCTCTCCATCTTTGCACTAGATGCAAAGGGAATGAGAGTTGCATTTGTTGATGGCCAAGTTATAATGTGGCCTAAAGAAGAGACTATAAATGATGCAACATTGATTGGATAACACAACAAGGTCTTGTACAAACTAAAGGGACATCCTAAACAAGCATTGGTTCATGAGTTAATAGAACCAAGTGAACTATGGCATTGAAGGCTTGTACATGTGCAATGCGGTGCACTACCGATTGAAAGCAATGTTTTCTCAAGACTTCCAGAAATCCATGAAAATAATGAAGGAGTTTGCAAAGGATGTTCACAATGAAATAATGCAAAGAAGACATTTCCTAGCAGTGAAAGTAAAGCTAAGGCAATATTGGAGATAGTACACTCAGATGTATGTGGGCCCATGTATTCCATGGCACTAAGTGGATATGTGTATTTTTTTTTTTTTTATAGATGATTTATCACATAAGAATTGGATATATTTCTTCAAAGGGAAAAAAGAATTATTTAGTGAGTTCAAGGAATACAAATCCTTGGTTGAGAACCACACTGAAAGGAATATCAAGACTCTACAATCCAATAATGGAGGACAGTTCACCTCGGAATAATTCAAGGAAATCATGCAGATACGCTGGGATTAATAGGGAGTTATCACTGCATACAATCATCAGTAGAATGGCATTGCAGAATGAAAGAACCGAACCATAATGGAAGTATCAAAAGAAATTGCCAAGATATTCCAATGCACCTTTGGGAAGAACAAGAAAGGATAGTTGTGTATGTACAGAACTGTAGTCCTCATCAAGTTCTTGAAAACAATACTCCTAAAGAGTATTTCTAAGGAGAGAAACCAAAATTCATCTATCTCAGAATATTTGGCTACCCAATGTACATAGATATCCCAAAGGATAGGAGTACCAATCTCAATCCTTATTGGAGGAAGGTTATATTCATACGATATAGTGATACATCAAAGTCTTAATGAATATACTTCCTGGGATTTAAGAATATCAACATCAGTAGAGATGTAACCTTTGATGAGGACTCGACATAATCTAGATCCAAAAGGCTATCTATTGATATGGTTAAGGAGCCTAAAGGAACAAGAGTCGAAGGTAAAAAAATTGTAGAAGCAATTCTAGAATACCATGAAGATCATGACATGGAATAAGTGTAAGAGGCTGTAGTGACACTTCACAAGAATGACTCCCAAAAGAGGAAACCAACATGGGAAAAGGAGCTCATTCAAGAAGCAGAAAGGTATGATGCTCCATAAGGGGTGCATAGAGAAAGGACAATACAAAATCCTTACAACAGCTATGTGTCCCTGTTGTGTGAAATCATTGACAAGGAACATTCCACCTATGAAGAGGATGCAAAAAATAAATAATGGAAGGATGCCATGATTAGGGAGTATTAATCAATTACGAAGAATGTTGTCTCGGAGATAGTTCTGAGACCGAAAAATAAGTCTGTCGTGACTTTGAAGTGTATCTAGAAGGTCAAGCATGATGTAGATGGCAGCATAGATAAGTACAAGGAAATATTCGTAGCATGAGGATTCTCATAAAAAAAATCATAGAGTATGAGGATATATTTGCACCAATAGCGAGGTACACTTCCATTAGATATATA
The DNA here is from genome assembly GCA_001517045.1 of Pseudotsuga menziesii. NCBI lineage: Eukaryota > Viridiplantae > Streptophyta > Pinopsida > Pinales > Pinaceae > Pseudotsuga > Pseudotsuga menziesii. Next base: position 208,908 of record LPNX010752739.1, on the reverse strand, counting down.
CTTTCTTTGGATGTAGTTATGAGATGGAAGATACACGAGATGGATGTCAGGATATCATTCTTGAATGGTGTAGTTGAGGAGGAAGTGTACGTAGAACAAGCACTGGTATTCAAGACACATGACATGAAGACTCATGTGTGAAAATTGAAGAAGTACATGGGCCTTGTATCGATTTAAATAGGCACAGAAGACATGGTACGACAAGATGGATAGCTTCTTGATGAGCCTAGTATTTATGAACAGTAAAGAGGATTCCAACCATTACTTCAAGGTTGAAGTTCTAAGACTAGTGATCCTCCTTCTATATGTTCATGACCTGCTCTTGATGGGAGAGGACGAAGTTGTTGAAGATGCAAAGACGATACTTTCTACTGAGTTCAAAATGAAATACCTAGGTATGATGCACTACTTCTTAGGCATGGAGGTTTGGAAAAGTGTATATGGGTTTTCCTTGGTCCAAGAAAGTATGCAGTGTATATTCTAAAATGATTTTGAATGTTGGACTGCAAATCGATAGCCACACCTCTAGAATCACATTTCAAGCTTCTATGTGATGCTTAATTAGAGTCGGTTGATGCCATGATGTATTATCAGATGCTTTGCTCATTGATGTACATGATGAATATGAGACTAGACATATTATTTGTTTTTAACACCCCATAAGGGGAGTTTTGATGTCTAAAATGAGCCTTAAAAAAAAGAGTTATAATAATAAAACAATAGTTATAAAATTTGGAGGGAAAAAGAAAAGAAACTTTTTCTTATCATATTTTTGGCATATCTCCTTACCGGTTCACCCAAAAATTTAGTTTGGGTAATCTTGCATCCGTAATTTAATTCTGCATCCAACCCATACACACACTGCATACTTCTGAGGAACCCACGATGCCCAAAAATAAAATTTCGTCAAAACGTATTTTAATATTAAAATACTTTTCTATTGAAATTTTTTTTAGGTGTCGTGGGTACTTTATAAGTATGCAGTGTGGGTATGGATTTGATGAAGAATAAAATTTTGCATCCAATAAGTCCCCAAACTCAAAATTTGGGTGAATCAATGAGTATATTTGTCAAAAGTACGATAAGAAAAAGTAGTTTTTTCTTTTTCCCTCCATTTATTTTAAAAATTTTACCCTTATGGTTGAAATCATCATATTGAATCATATTGGTTCTTATAAAGTGAATTTTAATGGTACAATTTTTGTTTTGAGGCCCATTTTTTACCTCAAAACTCGCCTAATGTGAGCCAGTTCTTGACATATTTGAGACATGTTCACCTTGTTGTTATACAGCATGTATTTAGGTACCTGAATGGTAAAATGGATTATGGGCTCATGTATGATGTGAATCAATGGATTAACCTGAATGGTTATGTTGATTCGGATTGGGAAGGTAGATACACTGATAGAAGAGAAATTCAAGTTGTTTCTTCAGTTTATCCTCGGATGTAATAATTCTTGGAAAATATTGCATTTTATCCTTGGATGTAATGAGTCCTGATGTGTTTTTATGCTAGAATATTACAAGAGACCAGAAGACATAGATGCATGAGTTATCATGTGGGAAATGAGACAAGTTTTTCGAGTGTAAATAGAGAGTCCTAGCGTAGTACACAGGTTGCTTGGATGTAATTAGTCCTATAGGTTGTCCTCAGATGTAATTAGTCCTCGTAAATCTTGCAGGTTATCCTTGGATGTAATCATTCCTGGTACAAGTTATCAGAGTTTAAATAGAAAAACCTAGCATAATACATAGGTTTCTCATATGTATTAAGTCATGTAGGTTGTCCGAATTGTAAAAGGGGTCCTGACATGGTAGGCAGGTTGCTTGGACATAATTAGTCCTAGAAAGTTGTCCAAATAGAAAAGATCCTAGATGCAGGTTGTTTAGAGGTAATAAGCCCTTGAGATTGACCTAAATGGAAAATATCACAACGTGGTACGTAGGTTGTTTGGTCTTAATCAGTTCTTGTATGCATATGCTCCTATCTTGGAGATGATGATGTCACAAGGAACTTACTGTGCACCTCGAAAGTTATCCTGTGTTGGTAGAATGCAGGTTGAATGTAGAGAGATGTAATGCACTTTGTATGCTCCTAGGAGATTCTCATGTACTTGTAGATGTAGGTTAGATCATGGAATGTCCATATGTTTGTATAATGTAGGTGGCCTACATCTGGGATGTGCTCTATCTATTTTGTGTGTTGTTTTTGTTATGTGCAGTATAATGAGGTGATATGGATACAACGAGATGACAGTAGTAGACATGGATTATTGCAATGGAAATGTAAAGAATGGTCATGTACCTATGTGATGGATTTCTCATGGCTATGATGAAGACGTGGATGAGGACTACACCTACATCCAACATCAAAAAGGGTTTGCTCTGTAGAAAGTTTTGATCATAGATAGTACCATTCAACGATGAACTAGAACATGACTATGGAAACAATTATAACGATGACTCTATGATGACGGATACATTAGATGTGTTGATGACTATGGAGAGAGAGAGATAGAGAGAGATGTTATAAATAGGACCGCAAAGCAATAAGATATATACAATTAAACCATTAAACAAGATGAAAAAATACATTTAACACATTTTAGAGAGACATAGATATAACATGGTTCACCCAAGAGATGGGCTATGTCCACACAGAAATTTCCAGTGCTTTTATTAGCATCCAAAGGAAAGAAGGGATAAAACTTGAATCAAATCTATTGCACTTCCTCTTCACACTCTCACAATCTCTCTCACACAATCACAAAGATTGTTTACAATACCATAGCCTCTATACAATCGTATTACAATGCTTTTATTTTATAGGGGAAATACCATGGGAAAATACTATGGTTAACCCAAAACCATGGGTCTGCAAAACTATTGGCCAACAAACATCCCAAATATGGGAAAGGAGTGTATAGTAAACCTGGTGTATAAACACGAATGAATAACATCTCAGAATCTAGAGGATCAGGATCCACTACCAAAAATCTCCCACTTGAAGGATGATCACAACAACTCCACTACTATTGCACTTGCTAGACTATGCTATGGACCTTGGACTAGTTAAATTTATTATTCTCACCTTCATACTTGAAGGCCAATAGAAACCGTGCAGGAACTCAATTTCTCTCTAGTTACTTCCATCGTCAACATGTCTGCAAGATTCTGGTTAGTATGTATCTTTTCCAATTTAAAAACATGAGACAATATTTCATCAAAGTCTATACTATTATTTTGTGCAAAACCCTTTACAACAATTCTAGGCTTGTACCTCTTCTTTCTTCCATCTTCTTCCTTTAACCTATAAACCCATTTATTCTACAATGTCCTTTTATCTGCAAGAAACTAAATCAAATCCCAAGTTTGGTTTCTTACCAATGAGTCCATCTCCTCATTCATGCCTTGCTCCCACTTCTTTCTTGTTTCTACCTGCATTTACGCTTCATAACATTCTGGTTCACCAGAGTTAGTCATCAATAAATAATAGAGTGGAGGAGAGAATCGTTCAAGGGGTCTACTTAACTTGGTAGATTTTATTACAGTTGCAAATGTTTCAGGTACCTGTTGTTGTTCTTGATTTTCTAGTGCTTTTGGAACTTCATTTTCTTTGATTTAATCAGGCACTGTGTACTCCATGTTTTCCTTTTCCACTTTCTTTCCTTGCAACTGATCATTGTACATAAGATTTTCATTGAATACTACATCTCCACTCCTAATTATTTTGCGATTTTCAAAATCCCATAAGAGATAACCAAAATCATCAACCCCATATCTAATAAAGGTACATTTCTTGCATTTAACTTCAAGCTTTGTTCTATAATCTTTATTAATATTGAAAAATTCTTCACAACCAAAAATTTCTCATAAATGAGTATTTTACCTGATAACTTTTCCATGCCTCCTTTGGAATACCACCATCTAAAGCGCTTGAAGGCCCTCTATTTATCAAATACACAACAGTGTTTACAACATCATCCCAAAACTGTAAGGGAAACCCTACATGCAATCCCATACACCTTGCATGCTCCATGATCGTAATGTTCATCCTTTATCAGACACCATTTTATTGTCATGTTCTAGGGACTATATTCTCTCTACGAATCCCATTATGTGAATAGTAACTATCAAACTCCTTGTTGCAGTATTCACCTCCATTATCATATCTAAGACATTTCAATGTTTTTCCTGTCTCATTCTCAGCCAAATATTTCCACTTCTTAAGAGTATCAAATACATCATATTTTTGTCTAATGCAATAAACCCATATTTTTATAGTTGCATCATCAATAAAAGTAACATCATAACGAGATCTACCAAGAGATTGTACCTGAGCTGGCCCACATACATTTGTATGGACAAGCTCTAACTTTTCACTCTTATTTTGTTTCCAAACCCTCAGAAATCTAACACTCTTCTATTTTCCATAAACACAGTTCTCATAGAATTCCAAACTTACCTGCTTCATATCTGGAAGTAGTTTCCTTGAGTGGAGAATCTACATCTCCTTCTCACTCATGTGGCCAAGTCTATGATGCCACAATGCTGCACCTGTTTCTATGAAAGCTACAGAGATAGAATAATCAGTATTATGAGGACATAAATATAACGTACCTACCCTATCACCTTTTTCTATTACCAGTGATCCTTTAGTGATGTTCCACCATGTTTATCCAAAGGTAGACAAACAAGTGCTATCTCCTAGCTCCCCTGTTGAGATCATATTTCTTTTCATAGGAAGAATGGGCCTTACATATTTTAGAAGCCATTCACTTCCATTATTTAACTTAATCCGTACCTTACCCTTTCAAACAATTTTACATGGTTCATCATCCCCAATAAAACATGTCCAAAATCACCTTGAACATAACCATGAAATAATTTCCTATGGGATGTAGCATGACATGAAGCCCCTGAGTCTACTACTCAGTAATATCTAGTATTATCTAATGCAAGAGTCAAAGAATATTGTAACACATCACATGCTACATTCACTTACTAAGTAGTCTCTTGCTTCATCTCACCTTTCTTCTTTGGTGCTCTGCAGTCTTTCTTAAGATGTTGTTTTTTACCACAGTTCCAGTACTCTATTTTTCTGAATCTGGACTTGGATCTAGCCTTTTTAGACTTGCTGCAATTTAATGGACTCCTTCCTCTCTATTTTTTTCTCCATATCCTCTCCATGGTAAACACATTACCTGATGTCTCATATGTTCTTTTTCTTCGCATTTACTTGCTAAGAATAGTACAAACAACATCATTAATTTCAAGAGTGTTTGAACAAGGGATAGAGTTACTTAAAGCTATGACCAATCTATTCCATCTTTCTAGCAATGCGCACAAGATTAGAAGAGCCCTAACCTCATCATCGAAGTTCACATTTACATAACTTAACTGACTCGTAAGTGTATTAAACTCATTTAAATGGTCAAGAATAGATCCACCTCTCAACATATTCATATTAAATAAATGCTTCATTAAAAATACATTATTGGAATCTGAGGGTTTTTCGTAGAGTTTAGCCAATGCACTCATCACACCCTCTGTTGTTTTTTCTTTCAAAATATTGAAAGCCACCAACGAAGCTAGGAATAGTCGTATTGTTCCCAGTTCCTTTCTATCAAGAACCTCCCATTCTTTATCCTTCATAGCCACCAACTATTTTTCTTTTCTTCCCAACGACAGATACAGATCCTTCTGGTATAGATAGTCTTTCATTTGCATCTTCCATAACTGATAGTTTTGGTTGTTAAATTTCTCAACCCTAAACTTTCCCTCTTCTTCCATTTCTCCCACTCAAACCAGGAACTCTTCTTTCTTGCGAGTTTACTAGCCAAATAGACCTTTTGGCTCTGATAACAATTGTTAGAAACAGGACCACATACAAAATAACAAATATACAATTAAATCATTAAACAAGATGCAAAAACACATTTAACACATTACAGAGAGACACATATATAACGTGGTTCACCTAATATATGGGAAACATCCACATAGAAATCGCCACTCCTTTTATTAGCATCCAGAAAGATCGATACAACCTGCAATAACTTTGTTGCACTTCCTCTTCACCCTCTCATAGTCTCTCTCACACAATCTCATAGATTGTTTACAATACAATACAATACCATACACCCTATATAGTCATATTACAATGATTTCTTTTATAGGGGAAATACCATGGGAAAATACTATGGTTAACCCAATACCATGGGTTCGTAAAATTGTTGGTCAACAAACATCCCAAATTCGGGGAACGAGTGTGCAGTAAACCTGGGGTACAAACACAACTGAATAAGATTTCTGAATCTGGAAGATCAGGATCCACAACCAATAAGAGAATATTTTCCTAGTTAAGGGGGAGTGTTTATGTATTTGTAAATTTGAAATATCTTATGACGTATATTATCGTTGTATGTTGTTGTACCCCTATCGGAGATGTTTTTTCCTCCTTGTAGAATGTCATTATTGTGTATGGACCTTGAGGTACAACCTATGTTGTAAGTTGGCGAAACATTCCCCAATGTAACATCATGTAATGTATTTTGGGAGTCTCTGTAGGAGAATTCATAAATGTTAGGGTAAGAGGTCAACCCAAGTCACATATTAGGTCAATCACTTGAAAGGTATAAATAGGGATGCTCCCTCCCTCATTTATATACACACTCATTGAATCAAGTTCGGATGAGGAGAGTGAGAGAGAGAATGTTAGTTGTATAAGAATTCTTCTTATTGGGTTTCATAATCTTGTGATACAGTCTTTATGAGGGAACTATTATGAGGAAGTTTGCGGGGTTTTCTCCTTTATGATTTTCTTTGGTGAAAATATGTGTGTCTTTTGTATCTGCTATATATTATGTATCTTGTTGTACTTGTTATTCTTTTAGATAAATATCCTAATCAAGATAATTAGATTAGAAAAACTAACATTGGATACATTGCATAGTTTTTATATCTATCTCTATTCTCTATTTCTCGGTAGTCATCATTCAGGGTGTTATCACCATTTCTGGATAGCAGTTGGAAAGGGGGGAAAACCTTAGGAGAAATAAGGTATGTTGTGAGGAATTTCATAATGTGACCAAAGGTATATTATAAGGTGCCTAAAAAATGATGAAGGGAGTTATTTCTAAGGTTAAAATTCATATATTAAGAAAAATCATGGTTTAATACTTAGGAATATATTTAAATTGAAATGCACACTTATGCTATCATATGATAGGTTTCAATGGTATAGATATGACAATGGATAGATCTACGATTGTCAGTAAATCCACTAGCCAGAGATGCATGAGAGAAGAATTTTGGGTGGCCATCGGAATGGGGTAAAATGGAGCAAAGATCAACGCTCATGCAAAAAATGTAAAATAAATCTACAATAGAGAATGATTCCACTGGTGGAACTAGCGCGGAAAAGTAAAATTTTCCAATTAGTGAAAAAACTTACACACTACACAGATCAATGACTCATATCTAAAGGTAAAAGTGATATACAATCCATAAATATTCCACTGGGTGAACATGCACAAGAAAAGTGAAGTTGGAAATCATCAAAAAGGTATGTAGCCCACACAAATCAACGATTAATATTAATTCATGATCAATATCAACGACTGTGGATCATTCCACCGATTGAATTTGCACTGATAAATGAAATGTTGAAATCAACGGAATGGATTAAAGGGCCTGCATGATCAAGAGTTGATATTTGATGATGGTAAGATCTACAGTCCAAAGATATTTTGCTACTGTAATTTGCATGGATATAATTTTAATAAGCCTCAGCGGAATCGGTTAAAGGGTAAAAAATAATCAAAGGCAAAGATTGATACTGATTAAGATCTATGATAGAGGTTTAGCCCACTGGAGAAAGGAGCATGATGTTTGTACAACTGGATATGATTGGAATATTTAAAGGTTGGGATTGATCAACGTTTCATATTCATGGAGAATGCGATCAATGGCTATTTTCGAATTTGCTGGTCAAAGAAGATTGTTATTTAATTTATGGATGGGTGACACTAAATCAGGGAAAATATCTATGGTGGTAAATAAAGGGGTGATAGATCTACAGTTATGAAGGGATATTCTTCCAAGAACTCTAGGGAGGATAAAAGTTAGATAGGGACACATAAATGGAAAGGTAAGATTAAAATAGTGATTAAGATCAACAGCATGAGATAGAAGCCTATCAGATCTACTGACACAAAATTATTCACCTGGGTAAGTTGCGTGAGGAATAAGCAAAAGATTCCAAAGAATAAAATAATATAAAAAGAAAATCATGTGGAGGAGAATTAATTGTCTTTTGTTCATTGGAAGAAGAGAGATCAACTTGTGTTATACCCAAATCCTATCACCAGCATGTGATAAGATCTCTAACACCTTTATTTTCCCTCAATCTCAAACATTCAAGTAAAAATAGAGCTCTAGATGTTGATCCTACATCAAAAACTCCAGCGTCGCTCTTACCCTTAAGATAATAAGTGGTACCTTATAAAACACCTCCTCGATCATTTGGAAGACAGACGATGCCACTCCCTTTAACCTTTGTCTTTGGCGTGGTTATCACCTTGCAACGCTCTGTCATAAGGGAGTATAACTGGTGCCCTTGCTAAAAAATGAAAAAGAGAAGGTTTCACGAAGCTTCTAGAACAAAATCCTCATGTCTAGCCTTATCCCTACTCCCCTCGATCAGTTAAGCTCAAGATCCATGCTTTGGGGATCTCATGGCCACCTCACCCACCTATTTATCAACCATTCTTATCCCTTTGAGCAATATGAAACAATGCTCATATTCCATGGTTGAGGAGAGAAGAAAAGAGTAAAGTTATGTTGTTGAATTAACAACTTTGGCTAATACATTAGAGAGAATAGAGGAGCAAGTTGGAGCTATTGGGGATGAGATGTCATTCTTGTGAAGGAGTGAATCAACATTAAAAAAAAAATGGTTGGAAGATATTTCATTCATATATTAATGCAAAGTCGATTTATTTCACATATATCTGTTGTGTCATAATTTCACATGTATATTATCATATTCCTTAGTCACTGATATGGATCTATGGGTATTTTTCTGGTATCTTTGATGTTGTTGTATGTTTGATGTGTTTTTACAGGTATTCCATCAGAGATCTTATTCTAGGAATCCATAGCTTCTAGGGAGAGCCTTATAACCTAGTTGTGACTCATTTGTTCTGGATCTGAACCATTAAGACCAGAGGAACAACTTTTTTCCTCAAAAGGTGAAATATTCCTAATAACAAATATGGCAACCATACTGGGGAGAAAAAGATTTTGTTGATATGATCTTCCTTAGTCTTCAAACACTTGTCTGAATCGAAGCTCTAGTCTTCAATATTTTCAAAAGATCTACCATCTGACTTAGTGATGTTTCGTTTTGAAATCATCATATCTCTTCAGATCTGAAACACCTTGACTTTATATGCTCTGTATTAATATTGATTCATTAGTTTTGATAGTGTGTTTACAACTTCTAACTTGAATTTTTCACTCTCCTTGTGTTCTGTATTTTTATAGGGAACCACTCATGTGTTGTGGGAAATACATGGTGCCACCACTTGAACGTAGTTATCCATAAGTGGTGCCACCGCCTGAGAAAAGAATGCAAGAAACGGTGCTGCATCAAAAACCACTATGTCAGTAACCCATTTAGCGCAGTGCAAGGTAGGCCCTGTTCTAGACCTTGTTTTTTATTTTTTGCAAAAATAGATTTTTGTTTTTCTTTCAGCCCTATACTGTCAAGGCTTGTTTGTATAAATCTGAGTGATCATGGTTGGAATTTTTTGATGGTAAGAGTTTCTTTGGTTGAAAAATCCAATAGTTATGTTAGTCTTGTTTATTACTCATTGCTTCCATGCTTGTTGGTTTTGATTTTGAAAGGAATAATTAAAAGTATTGTTTTAGTTAGGTCTCTTTTTGTTCATTGATAAAGACTAAAATAAAGGATACTTTATCTTTTCCTTGTTTTCATTTTTCCATAGAGTTAGTGGGAGACTTCTTTTCTGCTTCAAGAAACAAACTTTTTGTTGATACTAGGTCATTGTTTTTAATGAGCTTAAGTGACTGGATGTTTGATTAGCTTCATATGCTTTCAGGATTCCTTTCTTCTTTTGTCTCTTTTGCATCATAATCTCATCAAAAGAAAAAATATCAATAGTTTAAGTAAGATCTTTCCATGTTTTAGAGAAAAATTGAAAAAATAGATTCATATGCATATTGAGTGTTGGTTGTTTTTCTTTTAGGAAAAGAGACTCTATCCCATGTGATTGCTTTCAAAAATTTAGTTTCAAGTGTGTTTCTTATTTTGTTTCTCGATTCAAGAGTTGTTTGAGAAAAATTTTGGTTTCAAATCAAAATTGAAAAGAAAAAGAACCTCTTTCCTTTCCATAATTAGGCATAATCTATATGTTAAAGTGAATGACCGTTCATTTCATCTTTGCATGGTTTTTCTTTTTCTGTCAAAATCTCATGCATTCACCTAACCGTCCACTTTAAAATTAACGGTAACTTTAGGCCTAAATATTGTATATAAATTTGAGTGATAGGTTAGAGACATGTTCGGGAGACCTCGATTTGAGCTCCCACATACCTTGCGTATATGGGGAGACCCCACTACGATACCCTATCTATTTGAGAAAAAACCCTTTGGTTGTCTTGTGTGGAGAAATACACCAAAAAAAACATTGAGGGATATTACTACGCATGTACCCTTGTGGTATATTGTGAGTTACACCTACTTGACAATCCTAGTGAGAGACCGACCATCTAAGCTCCTCCTATCATTTAAGTTTGCTTGTTGGCCTTAGCTTGAGTAGAAGAAAGTATTTTGTGTGTTACTAGTTTTGAGACCCTAGGTTAGTTTAGTAACTGATACCAAACTAGATGAGTTTTAGATGAGATTATTCAGAAGGAATCAAGGCTTGCCACTCGATTTTCCTCCTATTATAGGAGAAAGTCGAATGGAATCCATTGACCAAAGAGCTACAACTACTTCCCACTAGGAATAAAATATAGTTGTAGAAAGTGGACACCAATTTACTTCTTATATAAATCCCTTGGTTCAACAGCCTCCTATGGCTGATACTTCCTTTCATATGCATATGGAAGGTCATACCGACAGTCCTGTTCCATCTGAGTATGGCCTAGATGCTCCTATTTGGAGAACTTATATGGGGTAGGACATTGCCTCATTTGGGGTAAATTAATAAGCCCTCTCCTGAATAATCTTCACCAAATGAAGAAGAGTATAGACAAATCCAAGCCTCTATTCACCATGCACTTGATTTTCAAGAGAGAATGCAGAGACTAGATACAATCTTAGCAACCCCCATACCTTATAAAGAACCTCTTTTAGCTCTTCTCCCTCGTACTATGGATCCTTGGACTCTCGCTGAAATTAAACCTTCTTTTAATGGTCATCCAGCATATGGTGATACTTCTCGCAATCGAGGTCAAACCTCTAATTCCTCCCCTGTAGCATTAAGTTCTAGTTCTATCTCTAGTCATGCCATACTTTCTATGGCTCGCGGGAAACCTTCAACTCTGGTATTTTCTGTACCTTCTAACGTCGAGGTGAAACCCCCGACATGACCTATGTTACCCACTAATGGAGCTGTTATGAATAATAGACAAAAATATGTTGTAGAATAATCCACAGTATATGTCCCTCCCACCAACACAAATGTGGTGAACCCCCCTTCAAATTCAGGTCATCCCTCAGTGACGCAACCTGTAGTTTATCAACCCTCATGGGGTTATGGTTATCTAGCAAATCAAATTCTTGTAGGAAATATGAATTATCAACCTAACCATATAGGAATGTCTTATACTAGAATTCCATACCTTGGGAATACTTTTACTCCATGGGGGAAACCCAAGTGGTCTTATATGTTGGCAATGGGAGGAACACCTATTCATATTGCTGGCGGTGCTAGAGGGCCACCTTTTGATGGACCTCCTCTTGCTGCTCGTGGTGGTCTTGGGGGTTTTAGTGGCCCTCCTCCTGCTGTTCCTGGTGGTCCTGGGGGTTTCGGTGGCCCTACTCCCAGTGGTCCTAGGGGTTCTGTTGGCCGTCCTCATGGAAATCATGGTGGTCCTGGGGGTTGTTATGGCCCTCCTCCTGGTGGTCCCGAAGGTCCTAGAGTACCTTCTCCTAAAGGTCCTAGTGGCTCTAGCATCCCTAACCCTGGAGGTCAATCTTCGGGAAGTACATCATCTCATCAGACATTTCAACAACATGTATGTCAATCAACCTACGACCCTACTGGTGGTTACATGCCTTATCAATATGACTAGTACATGGAACCCAATCGTCATTTACCTTTCCTAGCAACTTTGGACTTAACCTATTTGTCCAAGTTCATTAATGACCCCATCCAACACAATCCTTCATGGTCTATAATTCCAGTAAAGTTGCCATTGTACATCCCAAAATTCAATGGTAAGCAGGGAGATGATCCCAAAAATCATGTTATGAATTTCCATCTATGTTGTTCATCCAAATAATTGATGGATGATTCTATTCAATTGAGACTCTTCCAGAACACTTTGACTGGTATGTCCACGAAGTGGTATATTGAAATTCCACGACATTTGTTTGTGGATTTTAGTGCATAGGAAACTTTCTTCCTCACAGTACACTTTTAGCTACCCATTCTTTACAAAATGGTTATAGACCTTTAACTTCTCTACATCAAAACACCTCCACACACATATCGGATCACATCCATTTGTGGAGAAGGCGGAGAAGGCTCATTAAAGCTTCTATCCCAGACCAGTTCTTAGCTGATTATTTTACAAAGTAATTGTTTCCACCTATTTCCCAAAATGTGGCTATGGGTGGTGTTGTCACTAAAGAGAAGACTATTAATCACGCTCAATAGTTAGATTTGTTGTATTCCCAGTACGAAACATTGTATGACTTGATCCCTCAAGCTCCTCACCCTAGCACTGACCCTGCTAAGCCACCAGCAGAAACTCCTGTTGATGGGATTGTTGGTTCAATCCAACCCTTGTCAGCATGGAAAACTACCAAGCAACCCAATGCTTCTGCTACTACTCCTTCAACTCCCAAGGTTTCTGCTGAGGTGAATGCTATTAAAAGTATGCAAACACATGGTAACAATAAAAATAAAGGTAAAGGAAAAAACAAAAAACATGGAAACCAACAAGAGAACCCAAAACATACAACCAATGAAAATGATAATGGGAAGAGAAAAGTGAAATATCCAGGTCTGTTGTGTAGAGGGGATCACTTCACGAAGGAGGGTCCTAGTCATGAAGAAATCAATATTTTTTGAAAACTAACCCTACATGAATAGTTCTCACTGAGCCTTTCCCTTCCCAGCAACAACTGATAGACTACATGTCTAATCACGAAAATTCTAGTTCTTCAGAGGAAATTCACATGATGTCCTCAAAAACTATTAATTTACAAACTCGAAGTCAGAATTATGACAAACTTGCAAATAAAAAGGAAGACAATTCATCTTCAGATAAAACCCCCCCTACTAGTTCTCTCGCGTCCTTATCTAATGGTCCCCTAACTATCGAGGAACCTAATATCGACATGATTTTGCGTTCACCCAAGAGTACTCTTAGAAAGTATATTTTCAACTCTAATGCCTGAGCTGCACATTTTTACAATGTCCTTGAAGATCTCGCTCAGACACCATGAACAATGTCTACCTTAGAAGTACTCCAAAGTTGTCCTACACACTGCAAAAACATGTTAACCGCGTTAGGATCCCTATACCTGAACAACACTAATTTTATTCATTTTAATGTCGAGAACTATAATTCTAGACTTCCTCACCAACTCGCTTTTCAAATCATGATGAAAGTAGTTGGGAAAAAGGTCTTTCTAACTATCTTAGACAAAGGGGCTTCAACTTTAGTTTTGTTCCTGTCTTGTTGGAAACCCCTTGGCTCTCTCGATATTATAAAATCACTGACGAACCTAAAATTCTTTGATGGACGAGTTTTCCAGCCCCACGGTATCATACCAGCACTTTCAAGTGGAAGTGGTGGATGCCCCTTTAGACTACAATCTCCTGTTAGGAATAAATTGGTTTTATGCCATGATTGTTGTTGCTTCGACGGTATTTTGAACCCTCTGATTTCCGTACCGAGGGAAGATTGTAACAATTGATTAGCTTGATTTTTGTATGCCAAGTTTTACTACCCCTATGGAAAATAACATCCCTATGTTAGGTCAGTCCTCTCCTCCTTACCAGTCAATTGAGATAGTAATGCTGAAGGATTATTTCCTTATGGGGGTGTTCCTGTCAACTCCTCCTAACACATAAACAATGACAGTAAATATGATTTCTTCATTTGGTTATGATCCCAAAGGAAAAAAAGTTGTTGATTCAACCTTATTAAGTTTGCACGAATCAATGTTGTCCAAACCATTTTCGATGACCACACTGATGATCTTCATCTGGTGGCTTCTGATCCCTACCACCTTCCCTACTAGTTAGAACCCCCTCTTCCTACTCTGGATTATCTCTCCCTGAATTTTCCTTCTGACAATTCCATTATGGACATCATGAGTATGAATGAATCCATATGGGAGGATCACCATGACAGATCATCGTTCCTCCCCAACACCAATTCGGCAGACCATGATTTTGCATATCTCTTTAGTACTGATATCATCCATACTCCTCAAACTATTGTATTGTTGCAGAACATTGAATCTGAAGGAAATCTATGTAACATTACCAAAATAAATCCAATCGACATATCGATCAAGCCTCGCACTCTTGAGAACATGCTTGTTGGGAAGAACTGCTCAGTAGAAGAGTCTGAAGCATACAAAACACTTTTCAAGGAATTTCAGGATATTTTTGCCTTGTCCTATGAAGAAATTCCTAAGATAGACCAATATATCGTGGTCCATGAAATCAAAACCTATCTCATAGCCAAACTTGTCAGGAAAAAACTAAAGCAGGTCCATCAACGGAACAATGCAGCTATCAAAGCTGAAATAGAAAAAATTTTGAAAGCAGGGTTTATTTATCCCATGCCCCTGATTGAGTGGGTATCGAACATTGTCCCTGTTAATAAAAAACAGGGCGCTATTAGAGTCTGCATTGATTTCAGATATTTGAATAAATCTTGTCCCAAAGACAAATTTCCAACTCCGCATATCGACCAAATTATTGACAACTATGATGGAAGTATCATCTTCTCATTCATGGATGGATTTTCTGGCCATAATCAAATCGAGATATTTCCCCTCGGTCAGCACAAGATGAAATTTATTTTTCCATGGGGTACGTTTGCTTATAGGAAGTTACCGTTTGGACTGAAGAACGTTGGAACTATGTTTTAGCATGCTATGTCCTATGTGTTTCACGATGTCAAACATATTGTGGAAGCATACCTTGACAACCTCCCAGCTCATTCACAGCCAAGGGAGGACCACCCTGGTCATCTTAGGGACATTTTTCTGAGATGCCATCATTATAATATACAGCTCAATCCACATAAATTTGTTTTTTGCGTTGAAAAAAAATGTCTCGTGTAACACCCCGGTTTTGACCACGTTGCATTAAATGTACATGATGTATATATTGTAATGATCATGGTGCGGAGCTAAAGTCCAAGGCCCCACCATTGATTGGTTATGCTATGTTTCAGATTTAAATTGTCGCCGATGGTACATCGGGGCATGCGACATACATATTGAATTGTCTTCATGTAAATATGCATCTTTAATTAAATGAATCCGACCAGCTACGTTCGCGGCAACTAAAATGAGAATGGGCATGATTTTCACAAGGATAAGGGTGGGGAAATTGTCAAACCTTGGCCAATGCAGTAAAAATCCATGTGTCACCTTTCTCTGTTTACCCAACCACCTCCATTAAGAATTGCTGCTAGTGGTTGAGGCAGTTATTGTTTTGGGAGTGGGGTGGCAAGACTGCCAGTCCTCACCCACATGCACACTCCACCACTGTTGACTTCACCATGGAAAAGGAAACCACTGCGATCACTCCCACAGATATTCTACTCCCCCTCCATGACTGTGCTAAAAAACACTCACGCACTCTCCACTACGCAGGCCTCACGATTTTTTTTCCATCCTCATGCAGGAGTGGAAGTGGCTCATGTTCATGCACTTCTGGATGTGGGCATTCTCGCCATTATCTGTTCGTTGTTCTCATGCATAGGATTTCCTGGTTTTGGGCTTACACAACGAGTTGGGGGCTATGCTCTTCCATCCACGATTTGCTTTGAAGGGACCACCCACATTTTCAATTGTATGATATCCTCACAGACTGGTATGTTCATGTAATTTTTCCTATCCTTTCAATGTGAGAATGGGACTGTTGTTCTTCCCATGAGTTATGGTTGCCGCCATTCTCCTCGGAGATTTGTTGTTTTGCTGTGGTCTACTTTACATCGTGACTGTTGTGGTCTCCTTTATGTTTTGGGGACGAGAGTCTGTTCACTTCATGCACAGTGTATGCTGATACGTTTTGGGAATGTTGATTTTCCCCATGTTGTAAATTGTGTGCACTGACACGTTCAGTGGCCTATTGAAATTTGCTTGGGAGTCATTTCCCTATTAATCTGTCTAAGCTGTAATAGCTGATTTAATTGCATGAGTGCAATGGTTGGTCTTCGGACTATGTAGGGAGCAGGGATAGGGGCTTGGTTTGCTTGATAAACTTGGTGGCTTGAACCCACACAGGCCGAGCTAGAGGGCTGGATTTCTTCTCCACAACCCCTGAATAGCACTGGAAGGGAATGCAGGGCCTGAGGGACTTCCTAGCAGAGAAGGTACTAATTCCTTGTGTTGGGTGTGTGTGGGTGTCTTAGAAGCTAGGCTAGTTCTAGTGTAGGTGTTCTTGGCTCTGTAATGAGCCCACCAGCTTAGCATTTAGCCTTTCCCAACTCCTAGATGTCCTGATAAACCCAACTGTGTTGGCTTGGATGTGTTTTGTATATCCCTTGCTATGTGTAAGCCTGCTTGTTCCTTATTCCTTGGAGAATCATGCCCAGCTCAGGGGTGGCAGCGTTGCTGAGGGATTAAGGAGCACACTGGCCTATGGTTGGGTGGAACGTTGCAGCGACGTAGCTGGTTGCGAAACAACTTCTTCATAAGATAAGTGATCTTGTTCATTTTACTTCTGCAACCATATTTTTGTTAATGATCATGATGAACATGTTGAATGAATGCTTGTATGAATGTGTGTTGTTTCCACTGCATATGATAAAGATTTGCATCTGTGCATGATAAATGTTCATGTGTGCATGTTCTACCTCAATGCATCTTGTTATCATCATTTTGTTTCAGCAATTCACTATTTTATGCATTCACATGTTCATGGGGCTCTTATCCCGGATGGTTAACTCCATGGGTCGCGTCCTCTTCGCCGATCGGAGGGATGGGGACGTGACATCTCATAGGTTTTGTGGTTTCTAAGGATGGCATCTAGATATATCTATTGAAAATTGTAGCTATTTTATCCCTACCAGCCCCAACCAATCTTGTTGAACTCCAAAGTTTGCAGGGGAAGGAAAAATTTCTTCGTCGTTTTGTGTGCAATTTTGCAGAGAAAACATACAGCTATATGCATCTCCTCAAAAAGGACACTTCGTTCTTTTGTGATGACCAAGCCCAACGCACCTTTCATCATCTTAAGAACGCTTTGACACATTCACCTGTGATTCACTACTACGATCAACATGGATTTGGTGCAGGAAAATCTTGATGGTCAGGAGCACGTGATCTATTATGCAGTAAGAATCTCATAGATTTTGAAACTCGATACTCACATGTGGAGAAGTTAGCATTGGCCACGTTCATTGCTGTACAGAAATTTTGACACTACATATTGCTTCGCACTACCATCGTATTGGCAGATCACAAACCTATGTATTACATCCTAACTCATCAGGTGCTAGGGGGGGAATATTCCCAATGGATACTCATCAAGGATGATTTTAGGGGCGAATTATAGCCCAATGGCGAATTTTAAGGCTTACCGAAAAAAAGGTGGGCGAATTTTTATATTAAAATGTTATTATTTTATTTAATATATTCGCCCATTATTTATTTTGTATATATCTATGCCAAGGTAAATCGCATTCATCCCGATTTAGGGAAAATCTAGAAAAAGAATCTTAGCCCACGAAATTATTTATTTTTTCCCACATTCGCCTGAATTTTTCCGTCTGCTAGGAGATATTTGCCCAAATTCGCCCAATTTTTTTCCAATTGGGAGGAGAAATGAAGATTGTTCACCGGATTTATGGATAATAGTTTGAAAAATTGGTATTTCACCCAGGATTTACGGATAATACCATTAAAAATTTGCTATTTCCCTGGGATTTATGAATATTTTTGTAAACTGGTATTACTTCCACCTTGATTGGGGTAAATTGGACATAGTTCGTCCTGGATTTGGATTTGTGGACAATTATTTGAGTAAAATGTGGAGATTTAATCAATTGGGGAAGTTTTTTCACTGGATTTGGTCCATAAATTTAGTCAAGTGAGGAAGTTTTTTACCTATATAATGGTGCAAGAGTTAGGACTCAAGCTCAACATCAAGCTTGATTTCTATTGCAAATTGGTCTTTACAGTGGCTGTTAGGCTGAGTGGATTCGTGGGAAGCAATTTCAGAAAGTTTCTTCTATCTGCACTGTGCAGGCTTTTTACAGGTTAGTTTCTTGAATCTTCTTTTATTTGCAGGCTTTTTACAGGTTAGTTGCTATGAGCACTCAACCTTGTTGCTAGACCGCAGCTTGATGGGATTTTAAATTTTGGTTCATAAATTTAATTTTTACTAGGGTAAATTTTTATTTATTATTTCAATAAATTGCAATTCTTTGTAAATTTATGAGTTCTTGTTGCGATACCAAGATTTTTTTATAGTGCTAGGTTTTAGGGATTTTTGTATATGGCTTTTTGTATCCTGCTTTTTGTATATGGTTTTAGGGCTTTTTGTATATGGGTTTTGTAAAGTGCTAGTTTTTTAGGATTTTTGTATACTGCTTTTGTATCGTGCTATGTTTTGATGATTTTTGAATTAGACCATGACGGACCCTCCATGTCATCGTATTCCCAGTTGCGTAATTGAACAAGGTTTTGTTCGCTGATTTTAATAAATTCAATTTTGGTTTGCACAATCTTATGGGTGGGTCGAGCACAACCTTGTGGGTGGGTCGAGCACAACGGACATAGAAGAATACAGATTCTATTTCCAGCGCATCCCTCCTTCTTATGTCCAGGATCTCGATTTTCTAGGATTAATCCTCAGTCTTGAAGCCATTGCAGCTACAGAGGCCGTTGTCACCTCGACATTGGCAGCCTTTTGTATCTGCCAAGTTTTCCAATACTTTCGAATCAGTTTCTATCCCTTTTATGTTTGTGGTCGTAATGTATTTGTAAGAGATTTCAATCCTCTTACATTTCTAGTGTTTTTGTATCCATCAGTGGCGGTCCTCTGCGTCATCTTCTCCCCGAGAATTTTAGTTGAAACCAGTTACCACTTTGATCTCCATCCCAGCTGCGTGATTGAAGAAGCTCTTCTTCAAAGCGGGGTCGAGCAAGTTTAAAGGCCTTGTGGATTCTTTCAACGATTTAACAGGCTCTTCTTCAAGACTGGGTCTGGTTGAATATAAATCTCATTTAGGAAAGTTTAAAGGAAATTCTGGTTCTTCTGGTTTGGGCATGTTTAAAGGATACTCGGGTTCAGCCACTTTCGGATCTGATGTGCTTTCTTTCTTATCTGAGAACTGGGATTAGCC
Organism: Pseudotsuga menziesii; assembly: GCA_001517045.1. Lineage (NCBI taxonomy): Eukaryota > Viridiplantae > Streptophyta > Pinopsida > Pinales > Pinaceae > Pseudotsuga > Pseudotsuga menziesii. The sequence continues at coordinate 189,108 of LPNX010752739.1, read as the reverse complement.
CTGGAATCTTACTATTTTCTTTTTCTAGTTTAGTAAGCAAGCTTGGACTTGTCAGAATGAGGTCTCGTTAGCTGGCTTCAACTCCTGGATAGTAGCAGTAATTCAAATTGAGGAATGGAAATGGAATCTCGTACTAGGATACCCGGAGCTAAGGAGTGAGTCTTCCATCCATCGAGCTCAAGCACCGTTCTTTATGTGTTTCTCTTTCTTTTTGTCTCGTACTGAGCAACGTCTAAGTGAATTTTTTTAGCTAAAATAATTGGAATCAGTTTCTTCAACCGAGTTCAGAGTAGGCTCGCATGATCCGTCATGTGTGTTGTAGAGTGCGCTTCTTCTTTTTGAAAGAATAGGACATGAATAGGAAAGATACAAGGAGGAAGGACTGGTCTTTGGTAAGCACTCCTCGTATTGGCTTTAAGTAAGCGCAAACCAGCTTCTGGGTATGTGGAAAAGGAGGTCAGATCTTATATCGGATAAAAAGAAAGGTATGCTTGTCTTCCTTGATTGGTCTGCATTGGCATGGGATCTTAGAACTAGAATAGGAAGAGAAAGAGACAAGCATCAGTGACTCGCTTCAGTGAATAGCTCCTTGAATGGGAAGTTATAGTTGGAGTGAGTTTAAACTGTAGGGTAGCAAGCACATGGAGCCAATGGTAGTACACACTATGTAATGACCAGATCTTTCCTATTACACTATGTCCCGATCCATTGATTTATTATAGGAACATCTCATGAGAAGCCAACCCACAGTACTCGGATTCAACTTATTCATGTTCTTTCTGACTAAGGGCGGAGGGCAGGGAAGGAAGGGATCGATACCAGTCCGGTTGACTCTTTCACACATACATTTCTCATAGATTTTTTTTGATTCTCTAAAAAAAAAAAATTTCCTTATTTTTTTTTTCCAATTTAGGATTTCAACTAAGTATATTGCTTTCATAAATATTGAAAACTTCTTCATGTTCTTTTCAGAGCCTAACCTTTCGCATCCTTCTCGTTTGGTCTCCAGGCCGTTATCTTCCATAGAAGGGTTGCTCTTTGGTATTGAAGTTATATTATTACTGGATGAATTGGAAGCTTGGATAATGTCAAAAGTAGTATTAGTGTGATGGACTTCACTTTCTACTGAAGAAAGAGCTTTAGAATTGCCAGGAAGAGATGGAACTTTTACTTTCAATCGACTAACCCTGGCTACTGTTTTGTTAGTCTCTATACCAGAATGGCGACAAGTTCCTTTGCTAAAAGAACCTTCAACTTGTTTGGTAATTTCTTGATTTGCAGGACATATTATTTTGGGTGAGGGCTTTGAAATTGGCTTGCATATTATGCTCTGCTCTTGCAAATTAACAAAATATAGTGAGTGTGCTTTATTTGTTTTATGGTTATATTCATTATCTTGCTTGTTATCATAATATTCAACTTCTTGGGGACCTCTTACATGGGACTCTTTGCCATGATTGTTTCTATTTTTTATTTCTGAAAAGCAATTATATTTCAAGGATGCCTTCAGTGTGCCAGTATTATATTTAGCACCTGAGCTCTTAGAAATATCAGAATCATTAGCCTCATTCATTGTATCATAAGCTCCTTTTTTTATGCTTATGCTACTGGTGTCTTTAGATTTTTCAGCATGAACTACAGAATTTATGGTTGACGCTGACTTCCCAAACACTCTTTCTACCAATTTCTCCAGTTTGCAAGCTTCTGCTTTTGGCAAAATTTTCTTTAGCAATATGCAACCCTGCAAAGGCCAGTGATCCAAATTTCAACATTCACCACAAATCCAATTCGAGTGAAATGTGTACATAGGGAATACATCATAAAAACTATATGAGATCTTATCCAACACTGATTAGGAGACATATCTTTCACTTGCTAAATAAGTTAATAACTAGCTTCTCAGAAAATAGATTGTCAGGAAAAACCAGAACTTTAAGTACACACAATTTCATAATGAAAGCTAGCTTTCAACTAAAAATGCATTATGTTAATCTTTTAAAAAAAAGAAGTATGGCTATCCACATTTTAAATTATTGGAAAAATCTAAGGTTTTAAGATAGGTACAATATTTTTTCCAAACTTTTGTAAACAGTCACAAACCATCAGATTGCAGTTGAATTCGCATCCTTCTCGTTTGGTCTCCACTACACTGAAAATGGATTGCTGAGATGGTCACTAGGAAGTATTGTCTTAGGCCCCGAACATTCGTCTGTCTGGGTTGAGCACAATTCTGGTCTGGACAATCCATCACATCCCTTCTTAGGTCCACGATCTAGATTTTCTAGGATTCATCCTTTTTCTGGAAGCCAGGAAGGTGCATTGGTCGTTGTCACATCCACGTTGGCGATACAACCATCTTCAATAATAGCATCGATAACAAAGACTAATTTGAGGTAGTATTTGTTTGTTCTTCTTTTAATTATTCTTTCCATAACTCTATTGAAATATGTTAAAAGTTCTAATTCTTCTTGATAACTGGGCACACATATCATTGCTATTGAGAATTAGTTTATTTTAAAATTCACAATCTTTCCATAACTCTATTGAAATATGTTAAAATTTTTAATTCTTCTTGATAACTGGGCACACATATCGTTGCTATTGAGAATTAGTTTATTTTAAAATTCACAATCGCAGTGGGAAAAAAAACCCAAGAAAGCTGTGGCTTCTTCTTAAAAAGACCTCATGGCTCGTGGCTTATTTTTGGCACAAATTTTGTTTCCATCTATCTAAGCTGGCGCTAGAGCCATATTCAATAATGTCATTCATAACGAAGACTATGGGAGTCAATTTTTTTTGTCTCCTTTAATTACTATTTCGTAAGTCTTTTGAAATATGTTCAACTTTTTCAGTTCCCTCTTGAAAATTCATGTTTTGAATTAGGTTATTCTGAAATTCACATACTACTACTCACTCTTGTTGTTTCTTACAGAAGCTATGGTTTCTTACAGAAGCTATGGTATCACAGACTCAAGCTCACATTAGAGATCACCCAACGGTATCGTATTGGAATAGAAAACCAGGAAGGATTATCCACACCAGAAAGGTGAGGGTTTGAGGCTGGTCTGTAAACATTATCACAATACCCTTCTGCTGCTATAAGGTATTTTTCTTAATTTTGATTTACTTAACTTCAATATATATGTTTATGTAAGAGGATATCTTGATTTCTTTAAATTTTGGTTCATAAACTTAATTTTTACTAGGGTAAACTTTTATTTATTTTTTCAATAAATTGCAATTCTTTGTAAATTTATAAGTTCTATTTATATGTGGGTCACCTTGTTTATTGGACCCACTAGTGAAGATTTATTTAGAAAAAATTCTTAATGGTTTTTTGTAAAATTCAAAGTGCAATGGAAAGTGTGGTCATTTCTTGTTTTCTATTATCTTATTATTTTAAGATGACCTCCCGTGTCTAGGATTTTGATTTTATTGGACATTTTAAGGTGACCTGCAATGACAGGTTAATTTATTGGATTATGGTTGAATGTGGATGTATGTTGTAAATATTTTAGTATATTTAAAAGTTTCAAATTCTAAATACCTTTTTAATGTGATTACATTTTGTTTAGGATCCCAAATTAGGATATAGATTAGCTTCAATTTATATAACTCTTTTATTAAGGGGGAAAGATTTTATTTTATACATTTATATTTATTTTAGTATTTTTATTTATTCACTTGTATTTTTAAATAATGATTATATAGATTTAGTTCAAGGTTTCTTTAATTATGTTTTGATTGCTAATTTGTTTCTATCAACATTTATCCATCTTACATATTAACACTTCTTATTGTATATATTATTTATCTCAAATAATTTTACTTTTTTTATTATCATATTGTATATATAATTCTATAATATATAATATATGTGGAAAAATATTAATATGTATTTTTAATTAAAGGAAATTTTTTCATAATATTTATTTGTGCATTATGTTAAATATAGGTTAAGGTAAGTTAGTATAAATTAAATTAATGCATATTATGTGACAATTAGATTGGGAGAGGGCTCGAAGGGGAGGGAGAGGGGACTAGCGAAGGAGATGGGTAGGGGGAATGGAGAGGGAGAGGGATGTGTGTGTGTGTGTGCGCGCGCGCGAGAGAGAGAGAGAGAGGGGGGGGGGGGGGGGGGGGAAAGAGGGAGGGGGGGGGGGGGGGGGGTTGGCGGGAGATGCACGGGGAGGCATGGAGAGAGGGGAAGTAGAGGAAGGGGAGAGGCGAGTAGGAGGATGGGGAATGGGGTTGGAGTGAAGGGTAGAAAGATAGGGAAAGGAGAGAGAGGGGGGAGGGGAAAGGAGGAGAGGATTCAGGAGGAGGGAAGAGGGAGGAAAAGGATGAGAGGGCGAGGGAGGAGGGGAGGGAGAGAGTAATGAGGGGAGAGAGAGAGGGAGAGAGAGAGTGGAAGGGGAAGGGAAAGAAAGGGAGGATACTTAGAGGTGGGAGGGAGAGAGAGGAAGTCGAGGGAGGGAGAG
>LPNX010752739.1:155653-180045 GCA_001517045.1 Pseudotsuga menziesii | reverse complement strand
TTTTGGAAGTTTGATGAAAAAGGGATGCTATGTATGGCAGTTCATGGGCATATGGTTCCCTTTTATTATAATGAAAAGATAGGAAGATCCACCAAACAGTTCTCCTCAGAGGTAAGAGAATGGTTTCCTCAGAGATGAATTGTTGGAGTCCATGTCTATCGTATACCCTCAATATTGGGACCATAGTCAAAATGAAATTTTTTTAGAAGCTGACTTTATAAAGAAAATCAAGATTTAGCAAAGCCATATTTGTCGAGAGGCCGAGATACAAGGAGAACATATTCAAGGTATTTTAGATAAAGAAAGAATGGTAGATCAATCTCAATGCTTTAGTAAAACAATGTGGGACCAATTTTCTCCATCGAATAGTAAAGAATATGGTGCAATTACAAGATTATGGACTAAGCTCAATGGTAGAAAAGTGCTACGGGAAAAAATGTCAGAATATTTCAAATTAGCAGATTTATGTCAAACCATGATTTTGGGATTAGTGGAGGATGAGAGAATGTTTAGTGCACTGACATTCTTGAAGTCAAAGTTGAGGAACAAGCTTGATAAAAATGTGGATACATGCTTAAGATTATATGTAACAAAGTATGAGGTTCACAATTTTCCATATGAAAGAGCATTAGCTCTTTGGTGATCCGATCATGAAAGAAGGGGAGAAAAAAATATAACAAATATATCTAATGAACTTGATGTGGAAAATGAGGAACAGAGCCAAAATGTCGAAAATGTCGAAAATGAGGACCAAAGCCAAAATGTCGAAAATGTCGAAAATGAGGACCAAGGCCAAAATGTGACTTGGAAATTGGATTTCACCTAAGATTGTATATGATATAATACACATTAAGGACTCTTGAGTCTTATTTTTGTCCAGATGTTCCATGTACCCTTGCTGGTGATCACTATATGTGAATTTGAGGTCGTGTTTTTGGTAAAAATAGATTCTACATTGTACTTTTTGTTGTAACATTGATGATTTGAGCTACATTACCTTCATGTAGCTTATTTTAATATTGATGTTTTAATATTAACCTCTTACATTGTATCTTTCTTGTATGTGACAGTAAGTGACGGTGGAATTTGAGAAAGCTAGGCCTAGGAGCTATCTCTTCACATAGATAGTGTCCTAACATTAAAGGATAAATAACTAATTTGACAACACTTTCGCTAACCAAGAATGAGCTCATTCAAGTACATGAAACCATGTTGGTGTTTAGCAAGAATATCTTGACAAATTTTTATGGTTTGTTTATTGCTTTTGATTGAAGCATTTTGTCGCTTTTTGAAGTTAGTGTGTATTTTGGTTAAATATTGTTTAGTCCCTTGAATGCTTATAGTTCTCATTTGATGCTTGATTTAGCCATCTATTGTAGCTTGAATCAAGATTGGTTTTAATCGGTTTCCATTGATTCAGGGTTTGAGAAAAGATATTTTTATTGCATTTTAGTTGCATGAATTAATTGTCTTCACTTTTTTGAATCTGGATTCTTTTATGTTGATTGCATATTTTCTTTGTAAATAATTATCATTATTCAAAAAAATAAATGATCTCTACAAAGCTAAGTGAAGAGAAAAATGGTCTATGCACTAGGTTCCTATGAATTGATTGTAGGATACCTATTGGCACAAGACCAACATTCATATAATGCAATAAGAAATTGGCATAATTACAATGCATAATTATATTAGCCTCCAGGATAAATATTCTTCCAGAATACTGTCATTATCAACCAAAGATCTTGTGAGGTTGTTTGTACTTCATTGATGGTACTGATTCTCTATTGTTTAATTCCTGTATAATGTTGAGGATGTTTCTTTGCTTTTTTTGAGCTGGGTCGTAGTCTTGATCGGGCTGCTAAACCTTAATAAACCTTAATAAACCTTCCTAGGTTGATATGTGACTGTATTGACGATTCTATCTTGGGTCGCGACATTTGTGACCTTACTTGACCTTGTCGGATGTTGTAGATAGGGCCGTGACTTTTTGGGCTTCTATATATGTCTTGTGAACCTTGTGGGATTCTAGATATGAACCATGAACACTTGTTAAATTGTTAAACTCATTTGTGACTGTTTAAAGGATGTTTGGATTAAGCTGTGATCATTATGAGACCTCTAAGTTTGAACCGTAAATTTCCTAAGGTCTGTTCATCCTATTAGAAAGGGATGCAATTTTTTTAGGCCTGTTGGAGTAGGCTATCACTGCTGGTTGTTTTGACATGTTGATATAGGTCTGTAATAATGAATTAGTAGCTTCATAATAGTGATAGTTCAGATCTGAAGCAGTCCCAAACTGATGTGTGTTCAAGTGGTGGTAGGGGGGTTGATTTTTTATGGGATTGAGACTCCCTGACCATTTGCTGGATGGACAGGCTGAATTTGTCTCTCATCTGTTGTTCTCAGAGTCCCTATCCTCTCTGTTCCTCATTTGTGGTCTATCAGTTCAATTATTATGGAGTCCTAAAGCATTCCAAATAGAATATGAACCCCAATTTATCAGTAGTCTAGTATCTTGTGATTTTTCTTAGACTGTGTATTTCAATGACTGTCAAGGTCAAACCTGCTTCAATTTATAAGGTATTCATCTACTATGATGGATCTAGATAGAAATGGGAGATAACCTACTTGTTATGTTGAGTTGGGACTTTTATAATTATATCTAAAAGCTAAAAGCTAACAATACAAAGTGGGATCCCAAAATTAGCTCCTATAAAAAGATAAAAGCTAACAATACAAAGTGGGATCCCAAAAGTAGCTCCTATAAAAAGCTAAAAGAAGAATTCAAACCTAACCACAACTCCATATATGAATTTGAGGTTATGTTTTAGGTAAAAATAGATTCTACATTATAACTTTTTGTTGTAACATTGATGATTTGAGCTACATTACCTTCTTGCAGCTTATTTTAAGATTGATGGTTTGATATCTATCTCTTGCATTGTCTCTTTCTTGTATCTAATAGGAAATGACGCTGGAATTTGAGAAAGCTAGGCCAAGGATCTATCTCTTCACATAGATAGTTTCCTAACATTAAATGATAAATAACTAACTTGACAACACTTTCGTTAAGAAATAATGGGCTCATTCAAGTACATGAAACCATGTTGGTGTTTAGCACAAATATCTTGACAAATTTTTATGGTTTGTTTATTGCAAGTTTGAAGCATTTTGTCGATTTTTGAAGTTTTTGTGTATTTTGGTTAAATATTGTGTTAATTCCTTTGAATGATTCTAGTTCTCATTTGATGCTTGATTTAACCCTTTGTTGTAGCTTGAATCAAGGTTGGTTTTAGGATTTGAGAAAAGATTATTTTATTAACTTTTTGTTGCATGAATTAATTTTCTTCAATTTTTCAATTATTTTATGTTGACTGTATATTTTCTTTGTAAATACTTATCGTCATTCAAAAAAATAAACAAGCTCTACATATCTAAGCGAAGAGAAAAATGTTCTATGCACTAGGTTCCTATGCATTGATCATAGGATACCTATTGGCACACAACCAACATTTATCTAATGCAATAATCAATTGGCATAATTACAATGCATAATTGTATTAGCCTCCAAGATCGAGTATAATGTATGATTCTATGAGTTTATCAATTTGTCAAGATTCAGGTCCCCACATGTCCATTGGACCATTAAGGGATGAGATAACAAGTGGAGTCCCCACTTGCCCTAAATCTAGTCAGTGCAGTTGTGTTTCATTGACACCTTCCTATTGTGACTTGTGAGTCTACATGTTCTATTGTTGATGATGTGATTCATGTTATTTGACTAATGTTGTTATTCTTTTATTTTGACAATATTATATAAATCAGTGAAAGATTCACCAGTTTTTACAATTTTTTATAATGAAGTTAAATATTCGCCAAGTTTTTACAACATTATATAATAAAATGAAAGATTCGCCAAAATTTTACAACATTATATAATAAAATAAAAGATTTGCCAAATTTTTTATATATACATATTATATTATTGATAAAATCGCCTTCAAATTTTCCTATATATCAGAGAGATTCGCCCAATTTTTATACATATAATTCTAGGGCGGTTCTTAAAATCATCCCTGATACTCATCCTACATGAATTTGAACTTGAATTTGCTAAATCCATGTCAAAGAAATCCTTGGTTTTTGCTGAGCTGATGTGTGATATTCCCTATGCTTCGACGGATTCTAAGCCCAATGATTCATTCCTGAATGAAGTTTTGTTCCTAATAAGCACTACTGATCCGTGGTATGGAGATTAAATCATTTATCTCTAGACACAAATATTTCATCCCACTCTATCCCATGACGATCATCGTCATATCTGTCACCACACAAAATACTACCTTATCTTGAATGATACTTTGTATAGGCATGGTATTGATTCTATTATCTGATGATGCCTTAGTCATGAAGAGGCTGAACAAGTTTTGAATGACTACCACTCTGGAGCATGCCATGGTCATCTCTATGGGATGGCTACAGCCTAGAAAATCCTTCATGCTGGCTATTTATGGCCTTCAGTATTTAAAGATTATCATGAAAATCTTAAGAAATTCCCACCCTGCCAACATTTCTATCCGAAAAAGCACACCCAGCCTGCTCCGTTACACCTCATCATTGTTGTTGGCCCTTTTTCCAAATGGGGGATCGATTTTATGCATTGTAATCCTACCTCAGCCAAGGAGCATGGTTACATCATAGTAGTCATTGATTATTTTACGAAATGGGTTGAGGCTATGCCTACATATGCAAAGGATGGTAATACTAACACCCTCTTTCTATTCAATCACGTGATAGCAAGATTCAGAGTCCCACAGTCTATAATTAGTGATCACGGATCACATTTTCAGAATCAGGTGATGGAAGAACTAAGTGCCAAGCTGGGTTTTCGTCATGAAAACTCAACACCCTATTATCCGCAAGCTAATGGTCAAGTCAAGTCCTTTAATAAAGTTTTAAAAACCATGTTAAGATGGATGGTTGGATATCACAAATCCAATTGGAACCACATCCTCTTCTCTACTCTTTGGACTGATAGGACTTCAGTAAAAACAACTATTGGTTTTACGCCCTTCTAGTTAGTTTACAGACTAGAAGCTGTCTTTCCTATTGAGTGTTAGATTCCATCTTTGAAACTTGTCATTGAAATTCTCCCAGATACTTCTATTGAGGAATAAATATTCCTATACTTGAACAATCTTGACGAAACTGGATGAGATGTTGCCTTAGCCAATGAGGCACACAAGAAACACATCAAGGAACAGTATGACGAGTCTATCCAACCTCATATTTTTAATGAAGGTGACCTAGTTCTGACATACGATTAGAGACATGACAAGCTAGGGAAAGGGAACTTCGAATCAATGTGGCATGGTCCCTTTATCATTTCTAAAGTTTTAGAGAAAGGGGATTATGAGCTTGTGGACTATGATGGAATATCCTGCGGGAAACCTCGCAATGGGTTGTACCTAAAGAGGTACTATTACTATATCAGTCATGTATGGTACCTTGTATATATGTACATTGTTTGACTTTTTTAATGTGTGTTTTAGTATTTTCAATATGGTTTTGAGTTTAGTGTCCAAACTATTTATACCATGTTTTGGTCATGCAAAATAGATGGTTTTTTAAGGCTTCGATGATGGTGCTTTCCACCATTCCTCGAACCTTGCCTTAGCTTCTTGGGCTCTCTATTCCCCAGCTCATGGTTTGGTCAGTTCAGGAGTGGATTTTATTGCTCTTGCTACCAACAATATCGTCGAATATCATGAATTCATAGGTCTACTGACCGAGGATGCAACCTAGAACATTTGTTATTTGGTAGTTTTTATGGACTCGTAATTGGTGGTTTGTCATTTGAACCAAGTCTATACCATCAGGAACCCTGTACTTCTCCATCTCTTCTAGAGGGTACATTTTATAGAAAGTTCATTTGAAGTAATTACTTATAGGCATATCCCTAGGGAAGACAATGCAGTTTCTTATTCATTAGAAAACTATATCCTAGACTGGTATATTGCTCATACATAATTTGAAAACAAAACATGGATCGTCATATTGTAAATAAACAGTAGAAAACAGATAAAACTAATGTAAATACATTTTCCATTTGGAACATATAAACACCGGAAATAAGAGTCTGTATATATATAAAGTGTTTTACAAAAGTAGGTCACGAGACCTCATCTGAAGCACTCTGGCTTTCACGCAGTACAAAATCATTCAAAATCTTGAAGCTATATCAAATTTCAGTAATACATCATGTAGATCTATCTAGCATATCAGAGCATGTACTACTCTACATAGAAGTCGGCTAAAGCGTCCGGGCATTCCTGTAGTGTGCCTATGATACCTCATGGGGAGTTCATCAATTGATGCATCAGGTATATCTAGAGTCAACCTCTCTAGGTTTTCCTCTAAGTCTCCCATTGGGTCATCACCCCGTTGAACAAAACGAGCTCTTGCTTGCTTGTCCAATGGGGAAGATCCCCCAGGTCGTGTTGCTCCAACATCTGCATGAATATATTTAGGTCTTGTTATGACATATATAAAATACAAAAACATAAGTTTCCATTTTAGGTTTTTGTTTCTTACCAATGTCTCCCCACTGTTCACTAGGTGGAAGAGGTAGGTTAGGGTCACCCCTAAAGTCAGTACCCGCATATGCATAATCCTCGATCATGAGGATTTGATCATTCATCCAGTGGTAGAATGGAGCCCCAAACTTCACTTTCCTTTTCTTGCTCCCGTAAGGGCCATGATCCTAAACCACCTTAGCATACTAGGGTCTCTCGCCCTCAGCTCAGTAAATACCACATGAGGTCTTAGATGAGGAACCTGCTTAAAGAAGAAATAGACTAAGATGGATCCATAGCTGAACTATGTCAGCTCTCCTTTACGACATTTGGTCAGTTGGTCCTTGAACACTGGAAGTAATTATTCTTCCTAGTTAATGATAGTAGGTTCCCTGACCCCTATCGCATATAGCATGTGTGCTCTAGAAGCTTGATGAGGTCCTTGGTTCCCAGCCAACCTCTGCATAGTGAAAAGGACTGTATGAAGAGGATCGTCCACCACTGCCTTAATGGGAATTTTCTTCCCAGACATTCTACTACCATGTAAGTAGTAGCGGTTGATTAACTCTTGGGTGGTCACATCCCCTCTACAGGAACCAGCCAGTGAAATAGGTGCACCCCGTCTGAATAATCTTATCAAGAATTAGATATCCTCTACCTCAATAGTCAGTACATGGGCTTCCACCTTGAAATATTGATGCTCTGGGTTCCACATATGAAGGATATACTCCAACAAACATTCATGGGACACCATGCAAGGAGCGTGAAAGAATTTTGGGAGACCCCAGTCCCTCAATGTGGCTATGCAACCCACGTTTTTCTCGGCAAAGGCATTGTCATCAACATGTTACCGTTCCTTCCATATCACCATTTTTTATCAATTAGAACCTTCCAAAAACAATTAATGGACTAATTAGAAGCATAATCAACCATCAAAATCAATCAAAAAAATTTATTTTTTCTTTTCCATTCATTTTTCCCTACTAACGACCGACACCGCCTCAGCTCCATTCGCATAGAGTGGCGGCACCGCCTGAGTGCAGCTTAAGATGCATGGTTCTTACAGTGCATCGCCTGTCCCATAAGGGGCAGGAGCAGTGCTCGTATTTGGAATTTAGATCTTGCCTAAAATTTCACAAAAAATCCTCAAAATAAAAAATAGATGCTTAAAAGGGAAATTTTTGGGTTTAATCATTTACCTGGTCCAAACGACGCTTGGAACGAATGGTGGAATCTCCCAGAATCACTTACTGAAAATATGGCTCAATTAGCTCCAAAAATGCTCTCACCAAGTGGTAAATAGTAAAATGATTTGATTTTTACTATTCAAATGACTTTTATATATATATATATATTAGGGTATTTTAATGTTATGTTGATATTTAAAAAATCATTATTATTATAAAACCCATCTATTTAGTGCATTAAAGTCATTTTTTGAGAAATTAATGATCATTTTGAGTCTTGTAAAAGTAAAAGCAGAAACAATAACATCTATGGGGAGTTAGTTTTTTACTTTTTCGTACTTCCATAAAACAGAAAAAGTCCCGAGCATTTGTTTGACACTCTGTTCATGCTCTTAGAACTTAGTATCAAAGTTCTGAGTCTTTTTTCCGATTCTTTTTAGACTCGTAAAACTTATCATCATGAAAAAGAAACCTAATGGAGTCTCCTTTAAGATATTTTTAGACTCCCTAAGTATTAAAAGATTGTCAAGTACTTGTCTTGTTCATACTTGTAAAATTAATTGAAGAGTCGTATCTCCTCTGGTAGGTTATCTCTTTTTTGGTTCGAATACACTATTTATGAAAAAGGAACGCTCCAGCAAATCATGACTGGAAGAGTTCTCTCGGGTATTATTTTACACTTTTCTTTCATCTTTGTTCAGACTCTCTAAACATGAACAATACTGAGTTTACTTTCATTGGACTCGTTAAACTAAACATTGAGAGAACCATTTAGGGAACGATCGCCTCCTTTCTCAAGTTCGTAAAATGTATTATAATGGAATTATATTTGGATGAGCTAAAATGAGTGTTTGTTAGCCTCTTTGGACTCGTAAAAATGAAAATAGGAACTCATCAATCATGGTGGGGGAATTAAGGGAAGGGGATCATTTTGCAAATCAAATGGAAATTGTTTGTCACCTTTGAACATGGCAATTTTCTGCATATCATTCAGTCAATTTGGTATTCAACTGACTTACGAGTCAATCCAATTTCATGAGTCATGACACTCCTTTGAGTCTTTCAAAAGAATGCATTATCCACTATCGTATTGTGTGTCTATCTGGTCTAGTCATGCTGGGAAGTCTTTTGTCATGCCGCCCAATGTTGAAAGGAAGAAAGAAGTTTACCCCTATAGTTAAATCATCCTTTGTGTTATTACTTTGAGTCAGTCCTATGGTTACATTATCTACAACATTCCAAAACTTTGTTCCAAGTTTTGTGTCATCGATGTGGGATTCATCATAGTCCTCCTTCGACGAGACTATTCCTATCGACATCAGCTCATCATATGGGAAATAGTATTAGAAAAAAGTTTAGTACCTTGAGATATGCATGCCTCAATGACAGATTTTCTCGCTCTCAACATAGGTTCAAATCATTGACCTTTGATCAAAATATTCCAATGGGTGTTCGACATCAAAACAACTATTCACGCTTAGTAGATTGCACTAGGATACCTTGGGAATGATTGACACCAATGGTGATCTCCATCGCACTTGTTAATGGTTCAAATAATTGGTCAGTAATCAAGTGGTTTCTACCATGTTCGACTTCATAACATTGCAATCACATGGATATAATTGTACTTTGCAGAAGATGAGACAAAGACCCTAGATATTTGTTAAGAACTCATAGCTTTATCCCTAGGTTGCGATGGAGTATATTGTATGAAGTACCAATATGGATCCACATTTGTATGGTCATGGCTATGCTCAAATTTGTGTCTGTATGACATAGATCTACATTGGATATCTGGTAGGTATGTCCAGTTTTGAGTCATCTATCACATGGAGCTATGTTGTATTCTAGTAGCCATGTTTGTTTATTCCTCTCATGGATTTGTCTTGTATTGGTCTACAGCAATGATGAGGTTACATTTACTCATGAGTCAAAGTATTGATGTATTGCAGATGCCTACTCAATGATACTCTCCAATCAAGCTGGCTCTTATGTCGAAGTGATAACTTTCTCTATCAAAGCTCTCGCATATTGTATCCTTCTATCCTCATTCTTTCGGGGGCATTCTATTATACCCAAATCCTATCACCAACATGTGATGATATCTCTAACACATTGATTTTCCCTCAATCCTAAACATTGAAGTAGAAACAGTTCTCTATATGTTGATCCTACATCCAAAAATCCAACACCGCTCTTACCCTTAAGCTGATAAACAGTACCTTATACAGCACCACCTGAACCATTTGGAAGATAGGTAGTGCAACCCCCTTCAACCTTTGTCTTTGGCGTGGTTCTCACCTGTTGATTTATTTGTAAGTTTGGAATGTAGTCATTGAGGTAAACCCTCCATTGTAAGTCAAGGAAATAGTCCCCACAATTGAGTCAAGGTTAACCCTCCTTGTTGATCAGAGGGCAAAGTCCCCACAGTCGTGGGGCACTAGGGTTATTAGACTCTCCTAGAGATGTCGGCCCTGGTAAGTAATTGTTAAGTGGTGATGACATGTTGGAGTGAACATTAAGTGAATGAATTAATACAAATATAGAGTGAGCCTCTCTATTTATCACACACACATTCACTCACTAAGGCGAATGAGTGAGAGAGGAGAATCTCTCTCAAGTGAGAGAGAGAGAACAAGCTGTTGGAGATCATATTTATGCTTTCAGGTTTTACTGCTACCATTGGTGCTCATTTTATCTCCGAGGAAGTTGCAAGGTTTTCTCCTTTATGGTTTCCCTGAGGAAAATTATTTGTGTCTCTTATCTCTTGTGTTTATTGTTGTGTATGTTATTCTCTCAGTTAAATATCCTAATTTAATGCTAGCTTGAATGATAAAAATCTAACATGGTATTAGAGATAACCTAAGAATAAGACACTATGCATCTACAGAAGCTAGGGTTTCTTAATTTTTGGGTCTCTCTCCACAATCCATGAGCAACAGAAGGCTAGGGTAACTCTCCATTGAAGGGCACATCTTTCTGTCGAAGCAGAACTTGATTTCAGACATTTTCAGTTTTTGGTTCGAGAAATTAGGTCTTCTTACAGAAGAGGAATTTTGGAGTGATCCCATCATAGGATTAATATCCTCACTAAAATCAAATTTTAGAGACTTGGGTCAATATTTTTGGTTCGGTGAAACTCCAGGAAAGTCAAACGCTATTTTGACCTCGGGCCTGAAAAACCCTAAAATACTGAAACAGATAGTTTTGGTAGATTTGCTATATCTTTAGAGTGGAGAAGGATCACGTGAAGAAACTTTTATAGGTCAAAGATACATTCCTGATGCATACTATTTCCAATTTTCAGCCTCATATTCTCTATATTATAGGAGATATGATTCCTCCAAGTTATGGTTCCACCCTCTTTCAGGATTCCTCCCCAAATAGGAAACCTAGGGAGAATTGCTATATCTTGGGCTGAGAAGGTTCAAATGAAATTTTTGAAGATGTTCTAGAAAGGGAACATAATTTAATTTCTATCGTCAAATATTGAGACCTTGAAGATGAAAGAGTGACATGTGCTAGTCCGTACAACTTCGTTATGTTGAACAGTCCTAAACCAAGTCACCTTGGGAAAATGCTCATAAGTCCCAATTGGTGAAACCAATTATGATGAAACATGTGGTTTTGTAACAAGTATAGTTGCAGATACCTCATTACAAAATTTCAGACACAAAGGAGCATTAATTTCAGCGATACTGCAGAAACAGTATGACGAATTTTTGCAGAAGAGATTGGTAAACTAGGGCTTCCTGTTCCAAGAGCTTCCCTCCACTGTTTTTATAAAAGGATTAAATTGGAAATCTCACCTTGAATAGTTCTATCTTTCAATCCAATCATATTTGAAAGATTCCAAGTTTTTAAAATTAGGGTTTCTCTGACAAACCCCAGATCAGTCAGCTCCAGAACCAGGATGGACACCTCAAATCGGTAAGATCTAATGTTTTCCTATTTATAGTTGAGGTTCTCATTTCAAGATGACTAATCACACCAGCTTGATGACAAGATTTGTGAGGATGAAAACTTCCAAGCATGGAAATATAGGATCTCACTAGTTCTTGAAGGAAATGAATTGGACACCTACATAAGTAGAGAGGTTCCATTTCCAGAGGGAGATGAGGCTAAAAGCCTTACACAAGAAGAACTTGGTCAAGGCTAATAATATCATTGTTGATTCAATCATGTATCACATTATACCAAAAAGTGTCTTCCCTAAATACATCAAAAGAGATGTTTGATTCCTTGACCAAGCTATTTCAAGGAAAGAACATAAATCAGAAGATGACTTTGAGAAAACAATTGAAGAATGTGAAGATCCAAAATGTAGAGACCATACAGTCATACTTTACAAGAGTCTCTAAAATAAAAGAACAACTTGAAGCGACAGAAGAAGTGGAGAATAAATAAGTTGTGATAACCACCTTGAATGGCCTCCCAGGATCATGAGATTCATTCATTTGAGGAATGTGTGCCAGAAGGAAGTGATTACTTTTAGCAGACTCTGGGAAGAGTACACAGAAGATGAAGATCGAATCATAGTAAGAGAAGAGAAGATGGGAGAAATTGAAGATCAAGCTCTCACCATCCAAAGAATATCCCTCAAGCGATGAGGAATATGAAGAAGTCAATTCTTGAAGAGCCTCTTACCCATATTGAGCATTTGGATAACAAATGATGGTGTTATAGATGAAGAAGATGCTGAAGGGGAAAGAATGAGTCCACCCATGAAACAAATAAAGATATGTTTTCAATTGTCATTTCATGATATTATTTTGTTATGCATGATAGAATGTTTGCATTAATGACAGTATACTACTAATATGCATGTGATGGGTAAGTAGCTCATGGTGTGATACAACTCTCCATTGCTACTTATCTAGAATGAAACCTCTTTCCTAACATATTGGATTAGTGCACAATCTCAATGTTGTCCTGGTAGAGATGGAAGGAATATAGAAAGTTTACGTGAGATATGGATGAATGTTGTATTGGCTAAAATAGTTGCATGATCATATATTTATGCATAATAATTTCCCATTATGAAATGTTTCTAACAATACAAATGCATTCGACTTGTAGGAAAGGTCATGTACAATCACCTACAAGAAAGGAAGGATGAGACTTGTTCCAAAGAACAAGTGACGACAGTTTGAGAAAACATCCAAGATGAAGAATAATATGACAATACTTTCAAAGAATGAAGGAGGCCTCAGAGGCACTCTAGTTATGTGACACTTTTGAGCGTCATCATTGATGCAGAGCCTTCCAACTATGAAGAAATAGCCAAGAAGAAATGGAATGAGAATATCGGTTCAGGAAGAATGATGTATAGGATGCAGACCTGAAGGGAAGTCCATAGTATCTTCCATATGGATCTGCAAAGATCTAGCATGTAGTAGATGAAAACATCATGGGATACAAGGAAATATTCGTAGCACAAGAATTCTCACGAAAAGAAGGCATAGACTATGAAGAGACATTTGCATCCAGCGGGAGTTGAGGCACATGATAGGTAGACTCATGTGTGCAAATTAAATAAGGCCTTGTACAAGCTCAAAAGACACCCATGGGATAACACATACATGAGGATCTTGATGAATATCTTAACCTTTGCTACAAGGTTGAAGATGAAAGCCTATAGAGGATGACAAGCTCATAGATGGGTGCGAGAAGAACTTTTGAGAAGGTTCAAGATAGAGGATCTTGGTATCAAGTGACCCTAGATGGATAGATAGAATATTAGTAGCAGAGGAAGCTACTTGTCACTCTAGTATAGAATGTTTCAATGCATAGAGTACGAAAGATAGAGGGAGAATGATGATCCACTTTAGAGGGAGTGATTGCAAAAGATCTTGAGGTTTGACATGATACAACAAGATGGAAAGCTTACCGATGACTCTAGGATTTACTGAGAGAAAAGAGGATTCCAATGTTTACTTCAAGGTTGAAGGTGGAATACCAGTGATGGTACTGTTATATGTCGATGAATTGTTCTTGGTAGAAAAGAGGAATTCATTAAAGTTGCAAGCAGGAGACTTACTGTCAAGTTCGAGATGAAGGACTTGGATATGATGCACTACTTTCTAGGCATGGAGGTGTCACAGAGTATGAATGGAATCTCTCTAGGACAAGGGAAGTATGCAGTAGAGATCCTGAAGAGGTTCAATATGATCGCCCATGAGGCCATGACCACACCTATGGAATCGAACCTGAAGCTATTGAGTGATGCTTCATCAGATTCAGTTGATGATGCGATGTATCGTAAGATGATTTTTTCCTTGATGTACCTGATGAATACAAGACCAAATATTTGTTTTGTTGTGAACACATTGAGACATGTTCACCTGATTGATGCAAATCATATTCTGAGGTACGTGAAGGGTACAGTTGATTATGGGCTCAAGTATAAGGCTGATCAGAAGATTAACCTGGAAGGTTATGTTGATTTAGATTGGGCAGGAAATGCCATATACAGGAAGAGCACTTCAGGGTGTTTCTTAAGTATGGGATCAAGGGTGATCTCTTGGTTCAATAGGAAACAATATTGTGTGGAATTGAGTATAGCCGAAGCAAAGTATGTCGCACCTTGTTTGACTAGCTGTGAGGCAGTGTGGCTTAGCAAGCTACTGTCTGATTTATTTCATCTCTAGTTGGATGCTACTTGTTTATATTGTGACAACCAGAGTTGTGTGAAGTTTTCTTAGAACTCGGTGTTCCATGACAATTTGAAGCATATTGAGATCAAATATCACTATATCAGGGATATGGTATAGATAGGAGCAGTGAAGCTCCAGTATGTTGCGATGAATGAACATATAGCTGATGTGTTGACTAAGCCATTTGCTAGAGTGATGTTTGAGTACTTCAGGGAGAAGCTTGGTGTTCTCTATATTGAGGTTCCCTTGAAGGGGAAGTGATGATTTCATGAGCCATTTTGACATGGTGAGAGGATTGGTTCCTTCCATGGTCAGATGTAAGTGCTGAGCCATTTTGAGGCTACTATGGGATGTGTTCCCACATGATCAGATATAAGCATTGAAGGCCATTCTCTAGGAGAATGGAGGCACCTAGTCAGTTACCAAGAATACTCAGCCTAGAGCTAAGGGCCATTCTGATGTGACTATGGGATGTGTTCCCACATGATAAGATGTAAGTGCAGGCCCATTCTGATGTGACCGTGGGATGTGTTCCCACATGATCAGATCTAAGTGCAGAGCCATTCTGATGTGACTCTGGGATGTGTTCCCACATGATCAGATGTAAGTGCAGAGCCTTTCCGAGGAGACTATGGGATGTGTTCCCACATAATCAGATATAAGTGCTGAGCCATTCTAGCATCGATGTGGGATGTGTTCCCCACATGGATGGATATAAGCGCTAATCCCTTCTAGCATGGATGCGATATTTCTTCCCCACATGGATGGATATAAGTGATGATCCCTTCTGACATGGTTCTTGGATGTGTTCCTCCCATGGTCAGATATAAGTGTTGATCCCTTCTAACATGGTTCTTGGATGTGTTCTTCCCATGGTTAGATATAATATTTTAAGCCTTTCTGATATGGTTCTTGGATGTGTTCCTCCCATGATCAGATGTGAGTGCTGAGCCTTTCTGGTATGGTGCTTGGATGTGTTCCTCCCATGATCAGATGTGAGTGTTGGGCCTTTCTGACATGTTTCTTGGATGTGTTCCTCCCATGGTCATATCTGAGTGTTCATCATGCCTTTATGACATGGTTGTTGGATGTGTTCCTCTCATGGTCAGATGTAAGTGTTGGGTGGGACATTTTGACTTATGGTCATATATAAGTGTTGAAGAAGACCTACATGGAGGTTAGGCTTACAACTAGCATGAAAAAGGGTTGGCTCTGTAGAACTTCCTATGATGAAAAGAATCGATAGATAGCACCAATGATGATCCAGATCTAGTGATGATGATCTAGTAGTGATGATCTAGATCAAGTGATGATACAGATCCAGTGATGATGATCCAGCAGTGATGATCCAGATCTAGTGATGATGATCCAGCAGTGATGATCCAGATTGAGTGATGATCCAGATCCAATAATGAAGATGACTTGAATATGAAGATGACAAGAACTTGATGATGATACAGTGGATATAGAGAAGAAGACCTGTACTGATAAATTGTGTCGAGAGAATAAATTCCTAGTTAAGAGGGAGTGTTGATGTATTTGTAAATTCAGAATGTAGTCATTGAGGTTAACCCTCCATTGTAAGTCAGGTAAATAGTCCCCACAATTGAGTCAAGGTTAACCCTCCTTGTTTATCGGAGGGAAAATTCCCCACAGTTGTGGGGCACTAGGGTTATTAAACTCTCATAGAAATGTCAGCCCTAGTAAGTAATTGTTAAGTGGGGTCGACATGTTGGAGTGGACATTAAGTGAACAAAAGAATATAAATAGAGAGTGATCCTCTCCATTTATCACACACACACTCACTCACTGGGGCACATGAGTGAGAGAGGAGAAACTCTCTCAAGTGATATAGAGAGAACAAGTTGTTGGAGATCATATTTATGTTTTCAGGTTTTACTTCTACCATTAGTGCTCATTCTATCTTTGAGGAAGTTGCGGGGTTTTCTCCTTTATGGTTTCCCCGAGGAAAATTCTTAGTGTCTCTTGTCTCTTGTGTTTATTACTCTGCATGTTATTCTCTCAGTTAAATATCCTAAGTTAATGCTAGCTTGAATGATAAAAATCTAACATCACCTTGCACCTCTCTGTCATAAGGGAGTATAAGTGGTGCCCTTGGTAAAAAGTAAAAAAGTGAAGGTTTCATGAAGCTTCTAGAACAAAACCCTCATGTCTAGCCTTATCCCTACTCACCTAGGTCAGTTAAGCTCAAGATCCATTCTTTGGGGATCTCATGGCCACCTCACCCACCTATTTATCAACCATTCCAATCCCTTTGAGCCCTATAAAACCAGGTGTTGTAAAGGAAAGTGTCCTATGGCTAGGCTTTAAGAGGCCATCAACATACTGGGTTTGAAAGAGAGATGCACAATGTTCAGCAAGCATATATAAGCAAGTTTCAGAGATAAGAAAGGTCCACACCTGATTAACTGAAGGCTAGTCCAAGCTTTCTCTTCAATCCTTTTCCTTCTCCTCTTGCTCCAAGAGACCTGTAAAACGAATTATACCTTCCTCAAACCAATATGACCACATATAAAGCAATGATAATCAAATAAACGTGAAATAATGATCTAAATAACATCATCATATGATCATAAATAGAAATCCAATCACAGATTGAACAATGATTTGGGGAAGAAGAAGGACATCACATCTTTATTAATCTTGAAAACAAGTACAAGTATACATTCTCTTCAAGTTCGGCACCTCACAAAACCTTGATCTGGTTCTGCTGCTTCTTTTCTCCCAAGAACTCAGCCTCCAAGATCTGCAACACAAGGGTATGACCACCAAGGCAAAGGTGTGGGAAAAGAGAGCTCCAAATCCTCCAGCATAACAATGCAAAAATTCAAGTCCCCTCTCATGGGCCTCCCTACCTCTATTTATATGCTTAAGGAAGAGTTAGGGGTGAAGACAAAGTAGTTACAACTGAAGGAGTCAGTTGCATAACTACCCAAAATACCCAAAATCAAAAGACACATTTTTTGAAATTTTGAAGGTGCATACGTGGGTTGCATAACTGGACAATCGTGTACACGAAAATTATATGCGGGTTGCATAACTGGCAAGTCGTGTGTCATACGCGGGTTGCTAATACAGCAAGTCGTGTATAGACAAAAAACTGATTTTTAAGGTATTTCTAGGAATTTTTAGACTTTGGTGTCTGCTGGAAAGTTTTAGCTAACAGAAATATGTTTCCAACGGTGCAGAGATGAGGTCAAATGGAGTTATATAACTCAATATATAGGTCCTCCAAGTTAGGTTATTTTTCAGTGACTTTCATGAAGTGTCATCATGGAAGTGTCGACATGCGACGGAATCATGGGGAAGTGGTCACAGGAAGAGATGTGTCATTTTGAGCTATAAAATATGCCCCATAATGTGTGAGGTTATAGGGGAAGATGATAGCCAAATACATTATAAAGGAAACAACTGAGTATAGAGAGAGCAGAGAATCCAAGATCGAAAGGCTCGAACAAAGGTACCTGAAAGAGAGATAAATGTTAGAAAAACTGATCTCTGGGACATACAAGTCCATATACAAAACATCACCATAAAGATACAGGAAGATCCAACATACGTATAACTAATGAAACTATCATGGTCGCTCAATATGCAAAAAGGCACCATATCAAATCTAAAGGATTCATGGCCACAAATGAACAAGGTGGATCCATACTCAACAATCGATCATAGCCACAAAAATACAAGGTGGATCTATGTCTCAGCAAAATGTCATATAAAATATAACAAGGTCTTGCGCAACTTGGGCAATAGCAAAATATGATAATGCTACTGTCGACCCAAGGTCTTCAATCCAAAATGCCCAAAAAAGGTACGAATACTAACCATGTGAATAAAGGAGTTGAAGTCGAGCATGGAGGAAACCATTTGATTACCGGTCCATAATGAGAACCGTTAACAAACGCGAGGGAAACCACCATTAATGAAAATGGTCCCCAAGGCACCAAGTGCATTCTAACAAGTGTGATTACAAGGACTTGAAGTCAAACACTTGAAGAATCCATCAAGTAGGATACATTAAGGTATTCCCACTACCCAATAGCGAGGGAAATTTCCACTGATGACAACAATCCCCAAGGTATTGTCATAAAACTCTAAATCTCATTCCTAGAGCAAGATGTGTTACAGTCGATAGGAAGAGATCCGTTAGAAGGAAGGCATTAAGGCATACTTCATCATCCAACATGAGGTAAGTCAAAGACTAAATGGATCTGAAATTGGTACTGAATTTCACGACAAGGAACGCCTAAGACATGATGTAATGAACTGGTACCAGGGAATGGCCGACACAAAAGGTCAATGCAACTGCATAATGGCCGACAAAGGTTTAATCCTTGAACAGTGAGCATGACACAAAAGTGACTTAGGCAGATTTTGACACAAAAGGACCAATGAAACAAATCTGCAATGTAGGAGACATTGACAAATTCCCCATAGAATTGGAAAAGAGACCAAATGGAGTAA
Organism: Pseudotsuga menziesii; assembly: GCA_001517045.1. Classification (NCBI taxonomy): domain Eukaryota; kingdom Viridiplantae; phylum Streptophyta; class Pinopsida; order Pinales; family Pinaceae; genus Pseudotsuga; species Pseudotsuga menziesii. Next base: position 161,136 of record LPNX010752739.1, on the reverse strand, counting down.
GAAACTCTGAATCAGAATAAGATAAAAAAACTAGGACCCAACTATTGATAGAATCAAAACTGGTTCTTTGTTCAAGGAAACAAGACTTGCTGCCATGATGTAAAAAACATGTGAATGAACTTCCCTTCCCCTCTTTCTTGTAAAGGTTTAATGAGTCCAAGAAAGCAAACTTGGGACCATCTTCATTTTTGGAAAGCTCGAAGAAAAGAGAGAAGAATGCTTGATAAAGCACTGATTCATGGATTTTACGAGCCTAAACTAGTACATGCTCGATGATGTTTTCATAGTTTAGAGAGACTGAAAACTCCAAAGAAGACTCCAGGGGGGTCCTTTTTCATACAATTTAGTCTTCTGAGGCCGAAAAAGTATGAAACATACCAAAGAAGAACTCTCTTAACTTCCGAAGAAGAAAAGGTGCACCTTTTTCATATTTAGTTAGGAAGGTCCGAAAAAGGTTAAATTACCACCTACCCAACGCTCCTTCAAAAGCAGTGTATAGCCTGAGTTTTACGAGTGTGAAGGAAGGGAATATCACTTAGAAAGATCCATTTGATTACTAGAAATGGGGCTTACAACAATAAACTCGATGCTTTGTTCTTTAAGGTTTAACGAGCATGACAAAGACATAAAGTACACTCGAAATATTTTTCATGTTTTGGTCCAGAGCACGAAAAAGAGAAAACTAAGCTCATACTGGGGGTTCCTTTTCCATAAGTTTAGTCCCTCAGGTCCAGAAAAGAGATAAACCTATGACTGAGAATACTCTTCTTAATTCTGAAGAAAAAAGAGTGTTCATTTCTCGTATTATTCTGCATGGTCCGAGAAAGAGATAACCTACCACCAATGCGGATGCCCATTCACATATTCTTAACGAGCCTGAATGGACAAGTTTACTTGGCAGTCATGTCTATTTTGAGGAGTCAGACTTGGGCCTAAAGAAACTCAAAATATTTCCCATGAATTTTTAACGAGTCTAGAAAAGTCAACTCGCGGCCTCCTTACTGTTTTTAATGAGCTCGAAAGAGAGCATAAAGAATTCTATAAATGTGAGGAGACGAGTGTCATAAGCAAGCGAAACTAGTTACAAGCACAAGGAACAAACCTATGCATAATGCAAGAAACATGAGCAAGATAAAGACACTCGGGGAACATCTCCTCAAGGTAAAGGGTTTGTTGGGAAATAGGGCAGACCTGGGTTTAATCCTTTTATGTCGCACCAACAAAAGACCCACAGTGCTGGCCCTTTCGGAAACAACCTGCGCGTAGGTTGCAGTCTCACCCAAAACAACTATGGGGTGCTACAGAATCAGGTTTCTGCAAGTAGAGAGGGATATTACTGTACCTTAGCCTTTGATAACTTATTAATCAATAATTACATAGCTTTATCATTCACTCATATACAACTTCACAGATAGATAGACAATTGTGACTTGCTTAACCCACTACAGGGAATTCACAGTGAAGCTTGCTATTAGCAGTGATCTAATTTATCAAATGTATACAGTTATTAATGCATAAAAGACAACAGAAAGAGAAGCAACACAAGAAACCACAACACCAGATATAATGTGGTTCACCCCCAGTGTAGGGGCTATGTCCACAAACTATGTTTTATTCAACTTGCTACAAAACCACAGTTTGATCTACGCACTCAGCTGTAGATCCCTTCAGTCCTTAAAAGCCACACACACAGCAGCAGGCCTCTGCACACACAGCTGCATATCTTTCCTTAATCTTCTTAGAAAAACCCTCTGCGAACACAGCTGTAGAGGTCGTCCACGCACACAGCTAGGACTTAACCTTTCCTTACAAAATCAGCCTTAGCCTCGCCTTAATATTTATTACATCATAAAACCTAACCTTTCTTATTTACACAAGTGCCTATTTATAACGCGCTGTTTACAAAAACATGGATTCAATACCATGGGCACCCAAAACCCTAAACCCTGGTCTTAAGCCGTGGGTTTATTACAATAGAGGACTTTGACTCAACCCCTGACACCCCTAAGACTATTTTGAGTCAAACCCATGGAGTTACCCATCTTAAGGACCGTTGAGGTGCGTGCCCCAATAGACCCCTAAGACTCACCAGTGTCCCGTCCCAGGGCACTTATCTGCTCGGTTGGTGGTAAATTTTGCTTGGCGAAGACATTGTGTGCTAGTTCCTGGAGTCCTTCCTGCTGGTTTCGGGCTGCCTGCTTCTTTCCTTTTTGATATTTATGCTGAGTAAGGCCTTGTGGATCCATATGCAACCCCATCCTTTGGTTGGGTTGGCGACACTTAACCATCGACAGCTTGGGGTCCCCTGGAATTGTGTGTCTCACTGCATAAGATAAACAGCTGCCATGGTCCTGCTATGTCGAAAGATTTCAGGGTGGGGTTCCCCAGCGTCATTTGTCAAGGTCTTATGGCCTTTGTTGCTCCAGGTTAGAGCAAATTTGTGCCTGCCTTCGCCTGATTTAGAGCAAACTTCTGCTTGCCTATGTACCTAAGTCAAATACGACTGTACTGGCGGATTACTCAAAAGGTTCTACAGACCTCTCTCTTTGAACTCTCGTACTAGCTCCTGGACTTCACAATTGTTTGACATGGCTCCAGTCAGGCAAACTCCAAGAAGTGCTTCAAGGAAGATTTCACAAGCCAATGTAGGTTACTTATAGAATTCCATTACAAAATCTGTCATCATCGTGTATTAATGACACCAAATCGGCTTGAATGCCAAGAATCTCGTCACACCCGGCCTCAGATTTTCTCAAAATCTCATAATTATAGGTATTGAGAGTAGCTCACGTGCCACTGCCACCAAATTCATTTTGCCCATCCATCATATTCTACGCTGCGACCCAGTTTGAACCTACGACACAACGACCACCTTCCACTTCAACACAGTATGACCCTACGACCCTTGACCAACCTTCGACTTCCCATACTGCATCCTTCAGATTGTGACATTCCCTAGTGTTACGAGCAGCTTCTCTAATAGTCTAGTACCCAATTTCAGCTGTCCTGGGTGCGTAGATTTTTCTTTCTTAGTGCTACCTCTGATTCTGAGTACCTGGCCTGTCCCTGTACTTTTTTAGACGACTCCCATTTATCATGGAAGGGAAAAGTTCTCCATTTAGCTTAGCTAGATGGACTGCGCCTCCATTAGTAACTTTCTGTACTATATATGGTCCCTTCCAATGTGTCTTGAACTTTCTTGGGAACTTCATGAATTTGCTATCATAGAGGAGCACAAGATCACCCTGCTGGAATTGTTTCTTCTTAATGTGTCTATCATGCCACGCTTTTTCTCGAGATTTCTGCACCTGTTGCTGGAAACCTGCAATAAATCTATCTTCTTCGAGTTCTAATATATGTTTCAGTCTCTCTGTCATTATGGCTGGGTCATCCATCTCAGTAAAAGTAGATATTCTAAGGCCGGGAACAATGTATTCCATGGGAATGATGGCTTCTTTCCCATAAACCAGTCGGAAAGGTGTATGGCCTATCAACGTTTTGCAAGTAGTTCTGTAAGCCCATAGCACTGCTGGAATTCGAAAGCCCCAATCATTTCTCTTAGCATTACAAATCTTTGTCAAAGCATGCTCCAGGATATTATTAAAAGCTTCGACAGTCCCATTTGCTTGTGGATGATAGGCTGTGCTTTTCTGATGGTATACTTGAAATTCTTCAGTCAGCACTGCAATAGTTTTATTTAAGAAATGTGATCCTTGATCACTCATAAGGACGTGAGGACACCTAAACCTGGACAAGATGTGATCGAAGATGAATTGCACAGCTGTAGCAGCGCTACAGTTCTTGACTGGTTGGGCTTCAGCCCAACGGGTAAGGTAGTCAGTAGCTGTAATAATATATCACGCTCCGGACTTCTTCGCGGGGGGGTTGATAGGGCCGACAAAGTCAATAGCCCATTTGTCAAAAGCTTGTAAGGTTACTTGCGGAACTAGGGGAATTTCATCCCGCCTGGATGGTTTTCTTGTCCTCTGACAGACGTCGCAGGTGTGGCAATATTCTCTTGCATCCTTATGAACTGTGGGCCACCATAGGCCGGCTGTCAAAATCTTCTGTGCGGTGGATTTCCCTACATAATGACCTCCTGCTGTGCCAGAGTGTGCTTCAGCCAAAATTAGTTGCCGTTGATGCTCCAGGACACATCTGTGCAGTATTTCATCTGGTCCCATTTTATACAGTTGTCCCACTATTAAGGTGAAGTCCGCTGCTCGAACCACCAACTGCTTCTTCTGCTGTGTGGTCATCTCGGAGGGTGGAAAACCGGTAGACAAGTATTGAACAATATCCTAAAAATATTCATCAACCATCTCGATAGCAAATAGCTGGGCATCAGGAAGACCTTCGTCCAAATTGGTAGGTTCTTCGCCTGATTCGAGCCTCGACAAGTGGTCAAGTCCTACGTTAAGTCTCCCAGGATTAACGATGATTTCAAAATCATATTCCTGGAACAAGATTAACCACCGACATATTCTTCCACCTACCACAGGCTTGTTAACCAGATACTTCAAAGCAGAATGGTCAGTAAACATCTTAAAATGAGATCTTAGCAGATAATGTCGAAACTTCTGTAGTGCATATACCATAGTGAGACCTTCGCGTTCTGTTGTAGTATAATTTTTCTCTGCTGTGGACAATTTTCTGCTTGCAAAGGAGATAGGGTGATTGATATTACCTACACCTGACTGAGCCAGAACAGTACCCAGATCAATGGAGGATGCATCAACATGCACATGGAACTCTTTGTTCCAGTCAGGAAATACTAGAATAGGAGCAGTGACCATTTTTTCCTTTAAAATATCTAAGCTTGCTTGACACTCCGGTGTCCACTCGAACTTGATATCTTTCTTCAGCTGCCTCTCCAACGGAGCGGTAATCTGAGCATAGCCTTGGATGAATTTCCTATAGTAGCCGGTGTGGCCCAACGTCGTGCAAAGTTGTTTGACGGACCTCGGAGGTGGCAGGTTCACAATGATAGAGATCTTCGCAGGATCCATCATCAGTCCCTGCTTACATACAACGTGACCAAGCAGAATTCCAAAAGGTGCACAAAAGATAAACTTTTTTAGATTCAGGGAAAGCTGGTGCTGTCTACACTTGTTGAACATAAGTCTCAAACTGGTTATATGGTCTTTTACTAGCCCAAAAATGGTCCAGTCATCAAAGTAAACTTCTAAGAATTTATGTATGTATTCCTTAAACGCGGAGATGACTACTCTAGAAAATATAGCAGGTGCATTCTTTAACCCAAAGGGCATGACAATATACTAGAAGGATCCCATTTCGGTAGAAAAGGTTGTCTTATGTCGGTCCTCTGGAGCAATTCAGATCTGATGGTAGCCAGAAAAACCATCGGTAAAAGAGTACACTTCTTTACCCTTGACATTGTCGAGCACTTCGTCTGTAAAGGGGGTGGGAAAAGGATCATGCAGGTAGGCATCATTGAGTTTTCGTAGGTCGACACAGATTCG
>LPNX010752739.1:133372-151806 GCA_001517045.1 Pseudotsuga menziesii | reverse complement strand
CAACTCTATGTGGATATTACCAAAGAAAATTTCATAAGCATCACAAAAAACATACCTTTGTAAAAAGTCACGTGCGCTACAACGTGGATTTGTGTTCTCTTGTTGCGCGAATTTCAGATAAATCTCAGCAAACCAATCACCGATATCCTTCACAAAGGGCCTCCAGAACATAGCTTCCGAGGTACGACGTAAACCCCTCTTGAGCAGATACTGAGTTCAACTAGCAACGGAACCAATTTGTTTGGAAATAGGGCAGACCTGGGTTTAATCCTTTTATGTCACACCAACAAAAGACCCATAGTGTTGTCCCTTTTGGCAACAACGTGCGTGCAGGTTGCAGTCTCACCCGAAACAACTATGGGGTGCCACAGAATCATGTTTCTGCAAGCAGAGAGGGATATTACTGTACCTTAGCCTTTGATAACTTATTAATCAATAATTACATAGCTTTATCATTCACTCATATACAACTTCGCAGATAGATAGACAACCGTGACTTGCTTAACCCACTACAGGGAATTCACAGTGAAGCTTACTATTAGCAGTGATCTAATTTATCAAATGTATACAGTTATTAATGCATAAAAGACAACAAAAAGAGAAGCAACACAAGAAACCACAACACCAGATATAACGTGGTTCACCCCCATTGTAGGGGCTACGTCCACAAACTGTGTTTTATTCAACTTGCTACAAAACCATAGTTTGATCTGCGCACTCAGTTGCAGATCCCTTCAGTCCTTAAAAGCCACGCACACAGCTGCAGATCTTTCCTTAATCTTCTTACAAAAACCCTCTGTGCACGCAGCTGCAGAGGTCGTCCATGCACACAGCTGGGACTTAACCTTTCCTTACAAAATCAGCCTTAGCCTCGCCTTAATCTTTCTTACATCATAAAACCTAACCTTTCTTATTTACACAAGTGCCTATTTATAACGCACTATTTACAAAAACATGGATTCAATACTATGGGCACCCAAAACCCTAAACCCTGGTCTTAAGCCGCAGGTTTATTACAATATAGGACTTTGACTCAACCCCCGACACCCCTAAGACTATTTTGAGTCAAACCCGCGGAGTTACCCATCTTAAGGACCGTTGAGGTGCGCGCCCCAACAGGGTGTCAAGTTGCAAAGGCAAAATGATACAAGGCTTAGCGATGATGAAAACAAAGATGAGGGCTTATACAACGAGCTAAAAGAGTGGAAGCCGGCATTAGTCTCATAAGCGCGAGCGGGATACATGCAAATGCAGTTACAACTTGAACAACAAGAAAAGGCAAGTAAACAGTTGTGAATCTAACTAAAAATCCTATCTCCAAGAAACAACAACATCAGAATCATATTCAGAAGAAACGATCCGATGCGGGTAACTTTGGCAGAAACACTTGTGACTTTGCTATCTTCTATAAAAGGTAAATTCAAGGAAGAATCGACCGAAGAAGATTTTATAGAACCAAAGCTTGAGGGTTTATAAGATTCAAGATCAACCTCAGAAGGAGAGAAAAGATGAACAAGGGAGATAGAGTTTGCAGGAACAAACTCGATATCACAGGAGTTGAAAAATTCATAAGAAAAATCAAACTCATTAGGATCACTAACTTGCTGTTCAAAGGAAGAGTCAAAAGACTCAACAAGACCAACATAAGAACAAAGGTCAGGCTTACTAGGCAAATCAGGGTTAGACATAGTCACAATTGAATCAACATCCAACAGAAGATCAGACTGTATCAAAGACTCTAGGAAGACTTCATCCGAAGGAAGGAGATCATCCGAGATAGGACACATGTATAAATTTTCAAAAGGATTGATAGAGTGGAGAGAAGGCTCTACAATCTGTATAGGATAACTCACCCAGTCAACTGCTGGGACCAAGTCCCAAGAAGGTACACATGAAAATAGAGGCTGCCTCTCAGTAGCAATTTAACGCAAAGGTCAAGAGGCCACATAGTTCACCTATGGCAGGGCAGTGTCTATAGAAACACTAGGAATCAATAAAGGAAAGACATGATCTCTAGTTGGGTTAGGAGATGGATCAAGAAAATCCAACTGATCGATAGTGACAATTTCTTCACCATGATTAAATTACATCCCACGAAAGAATGTTGACACCACAGCTTGCATGGCATAGACATAATCACATCCAAGGAGCATATTGAAGTCCAAGGGATCTTCTATCACCATGAAGTCAACTAAGACGGTCTTCCCACCCAAAGTAACAGGTTTTTGAGCAAGAATTCCCAAGGCTATACAAGTTCATCTATCAAATGCCAGTAACTGACTAGCATTCAACCCAAGGCTAGGATATCCCATGCCTCGCCAAGCACGAGCAAACAAGATACTAACTGAGGCTCCTTCATCAACAATACAACGAGCAATCGTGTATGATTCAACTTTGACCTTTATCTGTAAAGGGGCATCAAAAGGAATGCGTGGCTCAAATAGGTTATCCCAATCAAAGGAAGCAATCCGAGAGCTTGGTGGGGGTTGATCCAAAGCAAGTTCAGTGCCCCCTTGTTCAGTAAGTTCTGAACTGGCAGTGAAGAAAATGTGACTAGTAGACACTTCACTCTCCAAAGGAAGAGTGGGATTGATCGAGAATGGAATCGATTGAACCGCCTCATGAAAGTCACTCTCCGAAGGGAAAGTGGGATTGATGAAAGATGACATTGGTTCAATCACATCAAGATCACTCTCCGAAAGAAGAGTGGGATCAACCAAACCTGAGATTTGTTTGACCACTTGATCAACCAAAGGTTGAGTAGGTTGTTGAGAAACTATAGGTTGTTCAGGAGAAGGAAATTCTTGAGTCTCGGACCACACTATTTGCACCTCCGCAATAATAGGGCACTGGTGAGTAAGATGATCTCCCTCCCATAGCTTACAAGGGAACTTAAGTTTACACTTCAAATGACCAGTTTTCTCAATGGTGTCAACATGACTAGCAGTGGCTGACTGTTTGCTCTCAACATGACCTGCAGAGGATGAGAGTTTGCCCCCAACATGAACTACAGAGGTTGGGTGACTGGGTCCAACCTGACTAAGAGAGGCTAGTTGTTGAAAAGCTTCAGAATGTTCAAAAACGGGATGACCATGAAACAAAACTCTTCGCACCTCCGCGATAGAAGGGCATTTATAAGTAAGGTGGTCTCCCTCACAAATCTTACAAGGAAACTTGGGCTTGTGTTTTGAACAGTCAGTCTTTTCAACAATGTCAACATGACTCACAGTGGCTGATGAATTGTCTTCAGCATGAACCACAGAGGCTGAGAGACTACCCCCAGCATTACTTGTAGAGGCTAAGAGACTGGGTCCAACATGACTTGCAGAGGTTGAGAGACTGGGTCCAACATGACTTGTAGAGGTTGGACGTGCACCACCAACATGAACAACAGAGGTTGAATGGTTAGGATCAACATGCTTTGCAGCAATTGAGTGTGTTCCCCCAGCATGAACAACAGAGGCTGGGTGGATGGATCTAACATGGACAACAGAGGTTGGATGAGGAGGTTGAACTTGAACAATAGAGGTTGAATGAGTGCCCTCAACATGAGCTGTAGAGGCTGAGTGACTGGATCCGACATGACCTGGAAAGGTTGGAAGGATCCCACCAGCATGATCAACAGAGTCTGGATGGATGGATCCAACATGACTTGTATAGGTTGGATGGGGAGGTTCAACTTGAACAACAGAGGTTGAACGGGTGCCCTCAGCATGAACAACAGAGGCTGGGTGGTGAGGTTCAACTTGAGTTGCAGAGGTTGAATGCTTAGATCCAACATGGCCTGCAGAGGTTGGATAGGTGCCCCCAGCATGAACTACAGAGGCTGGGTGGTGAGGTTCAACTTGACCTATAGAGGTTGAATGAGTGTCCCCTTGCTTATGTGCCTTCTTCCTATTCCTCCTTCTTTTACTCCTTTTAGACTGTCGGTTACTAGTATCAGTACTTTCACCGCATGAGGTAGAAGGAGGAGGAGAATCAACTACAAGTGAAGAGGAAGCATTGTTTTGATGCCCTTGATATAAGGAGCTTACTTGAGAAGCATCAGGAGCATTCAGGACAGTTTGAGTGGAAAACAACCACACCGGTAGCCCTAGCGTGAATCTAGGTAGATTCAAGGTGGCCATCAAGGGAACACCAACATTCCCCGTGAGAGGAATAGTACAAGGAGTTCTCAACATGGGGATCTCTTGGTTGGTGTTCAAAGGGGTGTTAGCCATAGTTTCAAACTAGGAGACCAAGTCTGAGGTTAATAGGAAACCAAAACTACAAAGCACACACCTAAAGGCACACTAAGTACAGACAAACCACACAGCACTCACTAAAAATTCCTAAAGCCAAATAGACAAAAAGGTATAAGATACGCTTTCAAGAAGAAATTTGATAGACAGTTACTTGGCGTCCCTGTATATGTTCTTAGGCACAAGTGGAGGAATCACCCACCTCTCTCCCACACTTTCTACCGGGGTTACCTTCCAAGTCTGTCCAAGGTCAACCAGAAATAGCCTTTCGGTGTACCTGTGTATGAACCCTAGATGTCAAAGAGACTAAAGGCTACCTTAACTATATTGACAGTCTAGGGGGACATTCGTCATCTTGGTTCGTACGCATGGGCAGGGTAGCAAAGCCCGAAAACCTGTCTAAGACAAAATCCCCAGATGCATAAAAACCTTGGTCTACGCTTTGACAAGGAATCAGAGGGGTATCTCCTCAGTCCAAGTCTCCACGCGGTCTTGTGCTTGACTCCTGTTTGAGAGGAGATTCCCAGATGCAATTAATGTAGAAAAGGATTTACCTAGTGATTGGCCAACTACGTCTGAGATTTTAATACTTGTGGAGAGTTGAAACTCCCTAGTCCACAAGTCTAGCCTGAGCTAGTTTGTGTATCACCCTATAAAATAAAACTTACTAATAATTTTTAAATTATATCGTTTATTTTAAGGGTTGCTTTTAGTCATAGGGTAAATGGCTTGAAACTTATGTGGTGTTTTGACTCAAAGTTGAAACAAAATGACTAAGCAAAGAGAAATGAAATGAAAAATGCAAAAACAATTTTTCAAATAGAAACTTGAAAACCACAAAAGAACAAACTCTTTTTATTTTTATTTTTTCAAAAACAATGATATGCCATGCAATCTAGACTAAAAACCTAATCTAGATGCATATAAAGAAAACATGTGTTTTTGTCTTTTTCTTTTATAAATGCAAAAGAGAAATCAGCCTATCAACTACTGCAAGCAAGTACTATAAGCAAAGCAAATAGAGAACTACTCTATACCCCAAAAAACAAACCCTAGGTTTCCCTAAAGTTGGATATCAACCTCTCTTGAAAAGAAGGCTTACAAAGGTAAACAAGCCAACAAATTTGGAATGAAGAGACTGAGCAAAAAGACTAACATAAACAAAGGCCAAGAAGTTTCAAGTATCAATCTAAACCTACAAACAAAGGCTGCTCAGTACCTTGTCCAACAAGGTCAAGCCAAAGAAGGAGGTAGGGGGGAAAAGCAGCAAAAACAAGTATACGTTCTTTTTAATTTTCTTTTATAAATGAAAAAGAAAAACTACCTACAAACAAAGTATGTATATAATAAGAACAAAGCAAAAGGAACTTTGCTATACAACCACCAAACAAACTCTAGAATGAACTAAAGTCATCATAAACCCTACTTGGAAGGAAGGCTTGCATAAGAGACAAGTCAACTATTTTGGCATGGTGAAGTTAACCAACAAAAGAAGAAGGAAACCAACACCAACAAGATTAAGAAATCAAACAAAGATCACTAACAGAGGCTGACCAAAAACATAAGCCAAAATCATACCAAGCAAAGGAGGTGGGGGAAAGAGCAAAGAACAAACCCTAATGCTATAAAAGGCTTACCACATAGATAAAGAAGAACCAAAAAGGGATGACACTAAATCCTTGGAGTCATGCACTTGTAGAGGACACCAAAATACCTACCAAACAACCCACAATATCAGAAAAAACAACAATGAGGAAAAAAACATTGTTTTAGGGGCACACGCGGGTTGCACTACTGACAGGTCGCGTGTCATACGCAGGTTTCCAATACAGAAAGTTGCATGTATAAGCACACATGGGTTGTATAACTGACAAGTCACATATAATACATGGGTTGACAGTATACACAGTTGTGTGTACCAAACCAGACACACGACTGTTCAGTCTGCAACTCACGTATGGGTGGGAAAACTCACAAAAAAGGTCAAAAAATACCTTAGGAAGGCAGGGGAAGTGTTCTATCAGACTTATAAGGTGTTCCTAAGTGGAAAGAAGGACTTGAAACAATGTAAAAGACTGAAAGAAAGACAGAGAAACCCCAAACAGACAAAGCTATCCCCAGTGGAGTTATCAGTTCTGTTGTAAAGGAAAGTGTCCTATGGCTAAGGTTTAAGAGGCCATCAACATACTGGGGTTGAAAGAGAGATGCACAATGTTCAACAAGCATATATAAGCAAGTTTCAGAGATAAGAAATGTCCACACCTGATTAACTGAAGGCTGGTCCAAGCTTTCTCTTCAATCCTCTTCTTGCTCCTCTTGCTCCAAGAGACCTGCAAAACGAATTATAGCTTCCTCAAACCAATATGACCACATATAAAGAAATGATAATCAAATTAACATGAAATAATGATCTGAATAACATCATTATATGATCATAAACAGAAATCCAATCACACATTGAACAATTATTTGGGGAAGAAGAAGGACATCACATCTTTATTAATCTTGAAAACAAGTACAAGTATACCTTCTCTTCAAATTCAGCACCTCACGAAACCTTGATCTAGTTTTGTTGCTTTTCTTCTCCAAAGAACTCAGCCTCCAAGCTCTGTAACACAAGGGGATGACCGCCAGGGAAAAGGTGTGGGAAAAGAGAGCTCCAATTCCTCTAGCATAACAATGAAAAAATTCAAGTCCCCTCTCATGGGACTCCCTACCTCTATTTATATGCTTAAGGAAGAGTTAGGGGTGAAGACAAAGTAGTTACAACTGAAGGAGTCAGTTGCATAACTACCCAAACTACCCAAAATCAAAAGATGCGTTTTTTTACATTTTTAAGATGCATACGTGGGTTGCATAACTAGACAGTTGCATACACGAAAAGTATACGCGGGTTGCATAACTGGCAAGTCGTGTGTCATACGCGGGTTGCTAATACAGCAAGTCGAGTATAGACAAAAAAACTGAATTTTGAGGTATTTTTGGGCATTTTTAGACTTTGGTGTCTTCCGGAAACTTTTAGCTAACAGAAATATCTTTCCAACTGTGTAGAGATGAGGTCAAAAATAGTTATATAACTCAATATATAGGTCCTCCAAGTTAGGTGTTTTTTCAGTGACTTTCATGAAGTGTCATCATGGAAGTGTCGACATGCAACGGAGTCATGGGAAAGTGGTCACAGGAAGAGATGTGTCATTTTGAGCTATAATACTAGGCTCATATTCCATGGTTGAGGAGAGAAGAAAATATTAAAGTTATGATGTTGAATTAACTTCTTCGCCTAATCCATTAGAGAGCATAGAGGAGAAATTTGGAGCTATTAGGGATTATATGTGATCCGTTGGATCTCAAATTGAGTGCATTAAAAGTTTTTAAAGAATGCATTTACCAGTTTGCATAGTTCATGAAACAGTATTAACAGAAATTATATGTTTAAACAGAAATGAAGAGCAAGACTAATAACTAGATGTGGGAGAAAAAAACACAGAATCAGAGATTCACAAATAGAAGTTGATAACGGAATTCACCCCCTTCACTGGGATACGTCTCCGGGTCGCTCTCCAATGGGTACCGATCCAATTAATTTCTTCAAAATGGTACAAAAAATGGTTCTGGAATCAACTTCAGTAACTGTGACCCGTCTTTTCATATTCCATATGATATCTTTTAATTTCCATCGAAACATTTCAACTGGCTGTACATTACATTCATTTATGTTCTACTAAATGTAGCAGCGGTTCCCAACGGTTCCATCTAATACCATGTATGGTATTTCTATACCACCACACAATGGATATCCGTCACATTTAGAGGTATTCCAAATGTTACATCTGCTATCACAGCATATAACTAAACTCCACAAATGTCACAGCATACAAACTTCACATCAAATGTGACCGCGCACCCTCTTCTAACCGCCAGAATAGTGCCATTTAACCGTGCACAAGACTGCTAGAGGGTATACACTTGACCGCGCGGGATTTTCACGAACCTTTTGAGGTTCCCCCTTGACGGTGCACAAGACCTCCAGAACATTGCAAACTAGCTACGCGAGCATGTTACAACCCATTTTCTATTACCTCTTGATGGTGCACAAATCACCAAATTCCAAGTCTTAACCATAAGACTTGACCATTTGAACCATGAGATGTTATGTCGAACCGCACACCATGTGATGTTATGTCAAACCACGTACCATGTCATGTTATGTCGAACCATGCACCATGCAATGTTATGTCGAACCATGCACCATGTGATGTTATGTTGAACCACGCACCATGCGATGTTATGTCAAATAGCGCACCCTGTGATGTTATGTTGAACCGTGCACCATGCGATGTTATGTCGAACCATAGATTAATAACCATTGTACCAAATTGGATCAGTGTAATTTTTGCAGATGAATAATCCATCGGATCATTCCTCCCCATTGGAGAGCTTTTGGACAACAAAATCCTGAGTCAATCTGCAAGTAAGTGAGGGTACAACTCCCTCACTTTTCCAATCTCCATCCATCTTGCTTTGGTAGGATGCATGCCTTTAAACCCAACTCGAAGTTACTCAACATTGCCCCTTTGTAAAGTCCTTACATTTTTGTCAAGAATAACATCATCCTGTAACTCTTCCATGTATTCAGGTGCCATATCATCAACTAAAGGAATTTGTATGTTAGTTTCCTCATCCATGATCATAGGAGGTTCATACAGTTTAATATTCTCAACATTGAAAATTGAATAGATTTGCATGTATGGAGGTAACTTCAAGCGAAAAGAATTAGTACCAATCTTTTCCAAAATCTCAAAAGGACCATACTTGATAGGCTTAAGCTTTTTACCTTCACCGTTCTTTCTTTCTTTGGTGATATGTAACCAAACTCTATCACCAACCTGAAATTGATGATCAACTCGATGCTTGTCATGCTTGGCTTTGTAGTTTGCCTGGCTCTTCTCCAACTATTCCTGAAATGCCTGCTGCACTGCTTGGATTCTCTGAATGAATCTTAGAGCTTTATCTACATCATGATGTCCATCCACTCTATCTTTTCCAAAACAAAAGTCCATTGGTGTTTTTGGAAGAAAACTGAAACAAGTTTCAGAAGGAGTTCTTTTCATGGAAGAATGAACTGCATGATTGTAAGCATGATGTATATACTACAACTGATCATCCCAATGTTTAGGATGTTTAATACAATATCCTCTGAGCAGCTGAAACACTATTCTGTTTACTACCTCTGTTTTCCCATTGGTCTGTGGATGAAAAGATGTACTTTTCTTAAGTTTAGTATCCATAAGCTCCCATAAAGTTGACCAGAATTCTCCCAAAAACCGGGAATCCCGATCAGATACAATAGACATGGGCATCCCAAAATGTACCCAAACATTCTGAAAGAATAGATGAGTTGTTTGTTCAGCAGTGATCTATTTGTTACATGGCATTAAGATACACATTTTGTTGAATCTATCCACAACAACATATAGGTAATCATGCCCTTTTCTAGACATAGGTAATCCTCCT
Source organism: Pseudotsuga menziesii (assembly GCA_001517045.1). Taxonomy (NCBI): domain Eukaryota; kingdom Viridiplantae; phylum Streptophyta; class Pinopsida; order Pinales; family Pinaceae; genus Pseudotsuga; species Pseudotsuga menziesii. Next base: position 142,051 of record LPNX010752739.1, on the reverse strand, counting down.
ACAAAGTCCATAGAAATGCTTTCCTAGGGACGAGAATAAACTGGAAGAGGTGTGTACAAACCCAATTTCCTATTGCTAGGATTACTTGTTCCACACATAACACATCCTTGTATGTAGTTAGCTACAGTTTCTTGCATCTGAGGCCAATAAGAGTGATTCTGCAATATTGTCAACATTTTACTTACACCAAAATGTCCTGCAATCAATGAACTATGTGCTTCTCGGATCACATGCACTCTCTCTTTCTCTGGAATGCAGAGTTTACCGAGATGATACAAGAGTTGATTATGCACATAATAGTTCTTTTCCTGTTTACCACATATCAGTGATGCATATACATTCTTAAAATATTTATCTTCTGCATACTGTTCAATGTAACTTTCATGTGTTAATCAACTGTTCTGAAGAATGATTGAAGCGTTTGTAGGCAGCCTTGATAACATGTCTTCTATATTATTATGAATTCCCTTTTAGTATTTAATTACGAGATGAAACTGTTGCAAGAATCACATCCATCTTACATGCCTACTTTGTTGTACTTTAGTTTGAGATTGCAGATATTGAAGTGGTTGATGATCAATATGTATGATTATTTCTTTTCCCATGATATAATGTTTCCACTTCTTCACACTCTATACTAAATCATACAACTCTTTGTCATAATTCGGATAGTTACTTACCGCAGTAGATAATGTTTCTGAATGGTAACAGACTAGCTTCCTCCCTTGCATCAAAACGACTCCCATGGCAAACCCGCTGGCATCTATTTCGATCTCAAATGGCTGCTGCAAATATAGCAACATCAGAACTGGTGTTGTGCTAATCCTTTCCTTCAAAGTGTCGAACGCTCTCTGATGCTTGCCTCCCCACTGGAAAATTTCTTTAACACTTGTCAACGCATGTAATGGAGCAGCAATGGAAGAAAACCCAGAAATGAATTTCCTCCAATACTAAACCGCACCCATAAAACTTCTGATTTCAGTAACGGTGTTAGGTCGTGGCCAGTTTGCAATGAAATCAACCTTGGCTGGGTCCACTCGCAGGTGGACTCCACCAATAATATGGCCCAGATATACTAAAGAAGTTTTTGCAAACTCACATTTATAAATTTTTACATAAAGCTTCTCCTTCCTCAGTACATCTAAAGCTTTCTTCACATGTACAATGTGTTCCTCCCAGGTTTTGCTAAACACCAGGATATCATCTAGATATACAATTACAAAATCATCAATGATTGGACAAAAGACACCATTCATGACCCGCATGAAAGTAGCAGGTGCGTTACAGAGCCCGAAAGGCATCACAAGCCATTCATTAAAAACCTGTTTTGTTTTGAACGATGTTTTCCAGGCATCATTTTCAGCAACACGGATTTGATGATACCCGCTCCGTAGATCCAATTTTGTAAATTATGTTGCATGTTTCAACTGATCAAGCAAATCATCAATGCGAGGAAGAGGATACATATTTTTAATGGTGATTTTGTTAAGGGCCCTATAGTCGATGCACATCCTCCAAGACCCATCCTTCTTTGGAACCAAGACTATAGGAGAGCCACAAGGAGAAGTGCTTGGCCGAATGACCCCCTTCTCAATCAGCTCCTGAACCTACTTCTTCATTTCCTCATTATGCATTATAGACATCCGGTACATGGCTATGTTCGGGAGTGGCACATCCTGCTGCAAATGTATCTCATGCTAAATTTCTCTCTTTGGTGGTAACCCTTTCGGATCTTGAAATAAATCATCATACTCGGAAATAAGTTCAATCAGTTCATATTTATGTTTAGGATCAAATCATTCAAAAGATTTAGAGATCTCACTATTTTTCATCGTGACCATCATTAACACAAAATTCTTACTAGCATTTACCACACCATCTTGTCCTGCAGAGACTATTGCTAGATTTGTTTTTGTCTTATGTGCTCATACAATATATTCCACACCATATTTAAAAAGATGATACTTATTATGCTCTCTATAAAATACTTCTTTCCGGTCGTACAAATATGGACTCCCAAGTACAATTCCACAAATGTCAAGTGGTACTACATCCAATTCTACCTCATCCATGAACTTTCCAGTAATTGCAAACTTTAATACACATTTCTTTGTAACTTGTAATTGTGTATCATTAGTAACCCAACCAAGAGGATAGGGTTTTTCATGAGGCATAGAAACTAAATTCAATTTCTTAACCACTTCTTATGATATCATATTTACTTGTGAACCACTACCAAATAATGTATCAATCTTTGTGTGATTCGCAATGACATGAACATGAAACAGTGCACTTCTATTTTTATCATTTTTCTTAGAAGTAGATGGCAGATTTGTACTTGCACTAGAACTTGATTTTGCATCAATGGGAAGTGAGATACTTTTATTCTTACCCTGGATTTCGACAGCTATAACCTTTGTTTCATCACCTGAGTCGGATCCCAAGTCTTGAATAACTGCTGCACTAAGTTTTGCTTTGCCTTTATCTTTGTTTCCTTCATACTTCTTTGGCCTTAACTCCGAATCAAGTTTCCAACACTTAGAGACATCATGTCCCTTCTGGCAATGCGAACATGTAGGATTTTCACCCTCTTTCTTAACAGTAGCCATCTTCTTTTTTCCCTTATCTTTACCTTTCGATTTGATGTCAAATTTAAATGATTTCTTCACAAAAGTATCATTAGTATGCTTACCCCTAGCTTCTAAATGTGTAGCTTGAACACATACATAATCCAAATTATTGGGGTTAAACATCAACATAGTATGTCTCAAATAAGAATGCATGCCACCAATGTACTTAAGAAGATTTTCCTATGTATCTAATGAAACATTCAATGCAATAGACCTCTTTCTAAATTCGTGAGTATAGTCTTGAATATTTTGTCCTTTAGCTTGTCTAAACATTTGGCAACTCATGGTCAATTGTTGAATATGTCCTAAAGGGTAAAATTGCTTCCTTAATACTTCAATGAATTCATTCCAAACTAAAATAATTTTACTGTTCTTTCGAAGATCTTGCTGAACCATGCTCTCCCACCAAGTAAGAGCCATACCGCTCATTCTCAAAGTGGCCAATTGAATCCTAGAAGGGTCATCAGTAATGCCTTGCACCCTGTAATATACTTCAAGCTGCTTGATCCAATTGCCTAACTTTTCAGCATCCAAGTCTCCATTATAAATTGGCAATTCGAATTTAACATCCAATTTGAAATAAGGAATATTAGTATTTGCATTAGCATTATGTGAATGAGAAGCATGAGAAGAAGAGAAAGTTTGATTAGTATCAGGAGGATCACCATCATCTCCTACTCTTTTACCCTTTTCTTCCTTCTTCACTTCTGCATCTTTGGTTGAAGATACTTCTTCTTTCTTCTTCCTTTCTGCTCGCTCATCGAGTAGAATTTCCATCATGGATTTCATACTGATAAAAGCCTCCAAAAACTCAGTTTCAGAAATAACAGGTTTTTCCCGTTTTGTATGTCCTTCTTCTTCCCCTTGTGGAGAAGACATGGTTCTTGAGAATGTTATTCTTGAGCCAATATCAGGATCTCATTCAATTAATTCTCTTTCACCAAGCTTTAACCTGTACCTGGTAAGCATTCACAAACTTGCACAAGCATCTAACCTACTCTGATACCATAATATGATCCGTCGGATCTCAGCTTGAGTGCATTAAAAGTTTTTAAAGAATGTGTTTACCAGTTTGCGTAATTCATGAAACAGTATTAACAGAAATTAAATGTTTAAATAGAAATGAAAAGAAAAACATATAACCAGATGTGGGAGAAAAAAACACAGAATCAGAGCGTCACAAATAGAAGTTGATAGCGGAGTTCACCCCCTTCAATAGTCTACTTCTCCGGGTCCCTCTCCAATGCGTACCAATCCAATTAATTTCTTTAAAATGTTACAAAAACGGTTCTGGAATCAACTTCATCAACTGTGAATAGAATGTTGTACAAAGTCTTCAAGTCTTCTCTTCTGGAAATTACAATTAGCCTTCAAAAGGAAAAGAAATCTAAAACTATAACAGAAAATGTCGACTTCCACAGCAACAACATCTGGACACTTCACAGCAAAACTCTCGATGCTTCTCTCTGAAAGCTTCTCATAACAGAAAAGCGATGCTTGGTGCTCTAAACAATCTGAACCCCCCTCCAATGCAACCAGAATCGTCTATTTAAGCGTTCAGTGGGAGGATAAGTATTGGGTTCGACTCGTCTGCTACCCGTCTTTTCATATTCCATATGCTATCTTTTAATTTCCATCGAAACGTCTCAACTGGCTGTACGTTACATTCATTTCTGTTTCGCTAAATGCAGCAGCGGTTCCCAATGCTTCCATCTAATACCATGTATGGTATTGCTATCCCACCACACAATGGATATCTGTCACATTTAGAGCTATTCCAAATGTTACATCCGCTGTCGCAACATATAACTAAACTCCACAAATTTCGCAGCAAACGTGATGATGCACCCTCATCTAACCACCAGAATAGTGCCATTTAACCGTGCAGAAGACCACTAGAGGGTATACACTTGACGGCGTGGGATTTTCACGAACCATTTGAGGTTCCCCCTTAACGATGCGCAAGACCGCTACAACGTTGCCAACTAACTGTGTGAGCATGTTACAATCCATTTTATATTACCTCTTGATGGTGCACAAATCGCCAGATGCCAAGTCTTAACCGTAAGACTTGACCGTTCGAACCATGAGATGTTATGTCGAATTGCGCACCATGCGATTTTATGTTGAACCACACACCATGCGATCTTATGTCGAACCGCACACCATGCGATGTTATGTCGAACCGCGCACCATGCGATGTTATATCAAACCGCGCACCATGCGATGTTATGTCGAACCGCGCACCATGCGATGTTATGTTGAACCGCGCACCATGCGATCTTATGTCGAACCATAGATTAATAACCATTGTACCATATTGGATCAGTGTAATTTTTGAAGATGAATAATGCACCGGATCATTCCTCCCCATTGGAGAGCTTTTGGACCACCAAAAGCCTGAGTCACTCTGCAAGTAAGTGAGGGTAGAACTCCCTCACTTTTCCAATTTCCATCCATTTTGCGTTGCTAGTATGTATGCCTTTAAACCCCACTCGATGGTACTCAACATTCCCCCTTCGTAAATTCCTTACATTTCTATCAAGAATAACATCATCCTACAACTCTTTCATGTATTCAGATGCCATATCATCAACTAAAGGAATCTGTATGTTAGTTTCCTCATCCATGATCATAGAAGGCTCATACAGTTTAAGATTCTCAACATTGAAAACTGAATAGATTTGCATGTATGGAGGTAAGTTCAAGTGAAAAGCATTAGTACCAATCTTTTCCAGAATCTCAAAAGGACCATACTTGATAGGCTTAAGCTTTTTACCTTCACCTTTCATTCTTTCTTTGGTGATATGTAACCAAACTCTGTCAGCAACTTGAAATTGATGATTAACTCGATGCTTTTCATGCCTAGCTTTGTACTTTGCCTGGCTCTTCTCCAACTGTTCCTAAACTGCCTGCTGCACCACTTGGATTCTCTGAATGAATCTTAGAGCTTTATCTGCATCATGATGTCCATCCACTATATTTTTTCCAAAAGAGAAGTCCATCGGTGATTTTGGTAGATAAATTAAACAAGTTTCAAAAGGAGTTCTTTTCATGGAAGAATGAACCGCATGATTGTAAGCATGACGTATATACTGCAACTGCTCATCCCAAAGTATAGGATGTTTACTACAATATCCTCTGAGCAGCTGAACCACTGTTCTATTTACTACCTCTATTTTCCCATTGGTCTGTGGATGAAAATATGTACTTTTCTTAATTTTAGTATCCATAAGATCCCCTAAAGTTGACCAGAATTCTCCCAAAAATCGGGAATCCCGATCAGATACAATAGCCATGGGTAGCCCAAAATGTACCCAAACATTCTGAAAGAATAGATGAGATGTTTGTTTAGCAGTGATCTTTTTGTTACATGGCATTAAGATACACATTTTGTTGAATCTATCCACAACAACATATAGGTAATCATGCCCTTTTCTATACATAGGTAGTCCTCCTACAAAGTCCATAGAAATTATTTCCTAGGGACAAGAAGAGACTGGAAGAGGTGTGTAGAAACCCAATTTCCTATTTCTAGGCTTACCTGTTGCACACATAACACATCCTCGTATGTAGTTAGCTACAGTTTCTTGCATCTGAGGCCAATAAGAGTGATTCTGCAATACTGTCAACGTTTTACTTACACCAAAATGTCCTGCAATCAATGAACTATGTGCTTCTCGGATCACATGCACTCTCTCTTTCTCTGGAATACAAATTTTACCGAGATGATACAGGAGTTGATTATGCACATAATAGTTCTTTTGCTGTTTACCATGTATCAGTGATGCATATACGTTCTTAAATTTTTTATCTTCTGCATACTGTTCAATGTAACTTTCATGTGTTAATGAACTGTTCTGAAGAATGATTGAAGCATTTGTAGGCGGCCTCGATAACATGTCTGCTATCTTATTATGAATTCCCTATTTGTATTTAATTACGAGATGAAACTGTTGCAAGAATCCCATCCATCTTAAATGCCTACTTTGTTGTACTTTAGTTAGAGATTGGAGATATTGAAGTGGCTGATGATCAGTATGTATGACTGTTTCTTTTCCGATGATATAATGTTTCCACTTCTTCACACTCTATACTAAAGAATACAACTCTTTTTCATAAGTCAGATAGTTACTTACCGCAGTAGAGAATGTTTCTGAATGGTAACAGAATGGCTTCCTCCCTTGAATCAAAACAACTCCCATGGAAAACCCGCTGGGATCTGTTTCGATCTCAATACTGAACCGCACCCAGAAAACTTCTGATTTCAGTAACGGTGTTAGGTCGTGGCCAATTTACAATGACACCAACCTTGGTTGGTTCCACTCATAGGTGGCCTCCACCAATAATATGGCCCAGATATACTAAAGAAGTTTTTGCAAACTCACATTTAGACATTTTTACATAAAGCTTCTCCTTCCTCAGTATATCTAAATCTTTCTTCACTTGAACAATGTGTTCCTCCCCGGTTTTCCTAAACACCAGGATATCATCTAGATATAAAATTACAAAATAATCAATGAATGGACGAAAGACACCATTCATGACCCGCATGAAAGTAGTATGTGCGTTACAGAGCCTGAAAGGCATCACAAGCCATTCATACAAACCCTGTTTTGTTTTAAACGTTGTTTCCCAGGCATCATTTTCAGCAACACGGATTTGATGATACCCACTACACAGATCCAATTTAGTAAATTAATTTGCATGTTTCAACTGATCAAGCAAATCATCAATGCGAGGAAGAGGATACATGTTTTTAATGGTGATTTTGTTAAGGGCCCTATGGTCAATGCACATCCTCCAAGACCCATCCTTCTTTGGAACCAAGACTATAGGAGAGCCACAAGGAGAAGTGCTTGGCCGGATGACCCCCTTCCCAATCAGCTCCTGAACTTACATCTTCATTTCCTCATTCTGCATTACAGACATCAGATACATTGCTATGTTTGGTAGTGGCACATCCTACTACAAATGTATCTCATGCTGAATTTCTCTCTTTGGTGGTAACCCTTTCGGATCTTGAAATAAATCATCATACTCAGAAATAATTTCAATCAGTTCATATTTATGTTTAGGATCAAATCCTTCAAAAGATTTAGAGATCTCACTATTTTTCACCTTAACCATCATTAACACAAAATTCTTACTAGCATTTACCACACCATCTTGTCCTGCAGAGACTATTGCTAGATTTGTTTTTGTCTTATGTGCTCGTACAATATATTCCACACCATATTTAAAAAGATGATACTTATTCTGCTCTCTATAAAAGACTGCTTTCCGCTCATACAAATATGGACTCCCAAGTACAATTCCACAAATGTCAAGTGGTACTACATCCAATTCTACCTCATCCATGAACTTTCCAGTAATTGCAAACTTTAATACACATTTCTTTGCAACTTGTAATTATATATCATTAGTAACCCAACCAAGAGGATAGGGTTTTTCATGAGGCATAGTAACTAAATGCAATTTCTTAACCACTTCTTATGATATCAGATTTACTTGTGAACCATTATCAAACAATGTATCAATCTTTGTGTGATTTGCAATGACACGAACATGAAACAATGCACTTCTATTTTTATCATTTTGCTTAGAAGTAGATGGCATATTTGTACTTGCACTAGAACTTGATTTTGCATCAATGGGAAGTGAAATACTTTTATTCTTACCCTGTATTTCGACAGCTATAACCTTTGTTTCATCACCTGATTCGGATCCCAAGTCTTGAATAACTGCTACAGTAACTTTTTCTTTGCCTTTATCTTTTTTCCTTCGCACTTCTTTGGCCTTAACTCTGGATGAAGTTTCCAACACTTAGATACATCATGTCCCTTCTAACAATGCGAACATGTAGGCTTTTCACCCTCTTTCTTAACAGTAGCCATATTCTTTTTCCCCTTATCTTTACCTTTCGATTTTCTATCAAATTTAAATGATTTCTTCACAAAAGTATCATTAGTATGCTTACCCCTAGCTTCTAAATGTGTAGCTTGAACACATTCATAATCCAAATTATTGGGGTTAAACAGCAACAGAG
>LPNX010752739.1:29678-128752 GCA_001517045.1 Pseudotsuga menziesii | reverse complement strand
TATATACTGCAACTGCTCATCCCAAAGTTTAGGATGTTTACTACAATATCCTCTGAGCAGCTGAACCACTGTTCTGTTTACTACCTATGTTTTCCCATCGGTCTCTGGATGAAAAGCTATACTTTTCTTATGTTTAGTATCCATAAGATCCCATAAAGTTGACCAGAATTCTCCCAAAAATCGGGAATCCCGATCAGATACAATAGACATGGGTAGCCCAAAATGTACCAAAACATTCTGAAAGAATAGATGAGCTGTTTGTTCAGCAGTGATGTGTTTGTTACATGGCATTAGGATACACATTTTGCTGAATTTGTCCGCAACAACATATAGGTAATCATGCCCTTTTCTAGACATAGGTAGTCCTCCTACAAAGTCCATAGAAATTCTTTCCCAGGGACAAGAAGAAACTGGAAGAGGTGTGCACAAACCTAATTTCCTATTGCTAGGCTTACTTGTTGCACACATACACATCCTTGTATGTAGTTAGCTACAGTTTCTTGCATCTAAGGCCAATAACAATGATTTTTCAATACTGACAACGTTTTACTTACACCAAAATGTCCTGCAATCAATGAACTATGTGCTTCTTGGATCACATGCACTCTCTCTTTCTCTGGAATACAGAGTTTACTGAGATGATACAGGAGTTGATTATGCAAATAATAGTTCTTTTCATGTTTACCATGTATCAGTGATGCATATACGTTCTTAAAATCTTTATCTTCCGCATACTGTTCAATGTAACTTTCATGTGTTAATGAAATGTTTTGAAGAATTATTGAAGCATTTGTAGGCGGCCTCGATAACATGTCTGCTATCTTATTATGAATTCCCATTTTGTATTTAATTACGAGATGAGACTGTTGCAAGAATCCCATCCATCTTAACTTCCTACTTTGTTGTACTTTAGTTTCAAATTGCATATATTGAAGTAGCTGATGATCAGTATGTATGGTTGTTTCTTTTCCCATGATATAATGTTTCCACTTCTTCACACTCTATACTAAATCATACAAGTCTTTGTCATAAGTCGGATAGTTACTTACCGCAGTAGATAATGTTTCTGAATGGTAACAGACTCGCTTCCTCCCTTGCATGAAAACGACTCCCATGGCAAACCCGCTGGCATCTGTTTCAATCTCAAATGGCTGCGAAAAATCTGGCAATGTCAGAATTGGTGATGTGCTAATCCTTTCCTTCAAACTGTTGAGGGCTCTCTGATGCTTGCCTCCCGACTAGAAAATTTCTTTAACACTTGTCAATGCATGTAATGGAGTAGCAATGGAAGAAAACCCAGAAATGAATTTCCTCCAATACCGAACCACACCCAAAAAACTTCTGATTTCAGTAATGGTGTTAGGTTGTGGCCAACTTACAATGACACCAACCTTGTCTAGGTCCGCTCGCAGGTGGCCTCCACCAATAATATGGCCTAGATATACTAAAGAAGTTTTTGCAAACTCACATTTAGACATTTTTACATAAAGCTTCTCCTTCCTCAGTACATCTAAAGCTTTCTTCACATGTACAATGTGTTCCTCCTAGGTTTTGCTAAACACCAGGATATCATCCAGATATACAATTACAAAATCATCAATGAATGGACGAAAGACACCATTCATGACCCGCATGAAAGTAGCAGGTGCGTTACAGAGCCCGAAAGGCATCACAAGCCATTCATACAAACCTTGTTTTGTTTTAAATGTTGCATTAGAGGAATTTTGGGGTCTAAAATGGGCCTCCTAAGGAAAATAATAAAATAATTGTTAAATTAATAAAATAATAGTTAAAATAATAATAAAAATATTTATTAATTTTGGAGGAAGAAAGAAAAAAACTACTTTTTGTGTTCGTATTTTCGACATATCTCCCTGTGTTTTTACTCAAATTTCGATCAGGAGAGTTCGTTGGATGCATAATTTGATTCCGCATCCAATGAGTACCCACACTGCATACTTTTGACGGACCCCGCTACCCCAAAAAAAGAAATACCTGAAAAAACATGATGATGACATCATCATCACGTTTTTTCAGGTATTTCTTGTTTTTGGGGTAGCGGGGTCTATCAAAAGTATGCAGTGAAAGTACTCATTGGATGCGGAATCAAATTCTACATCCAACGAGCTCTCCCGATCGAAATTTGAGTAAAAACACAATGAGATATGTCGAAAATACGAACAAAAAAAGTAGTTTTTTTTAATGACAAATATGTCAATTCAACCATTATGGTTGACTTATTTTCTTGAAACTCTATTGGTTCTTGAATTCCAACTCACAAAAACTTATTTTGGCACGTTTTCTTATAAGGCCCATTTTAGACCCCAAATTTCCTCTAATGTTTTCCAGGCATCATTTTCAGCAACACGGATTTGATGATACCCACTACGCAGATCCAATTTTGTAAAGTAAGTTGCATGTTTCAACTGATCAAGCAAATCATCAATGCGAGGAAGAGGATACCTGTTTTTAATGGTGATTTTGTTAAGGGCCCTATAGTCGATGCACATTGTCCAAGACCCATCCTTCTTTGGAACCAAGACTATAGGAGAGCCACAAGGAGAAGTGCTTGGCCGGATGACCCCCTTCTCAATCAGCTCCTGAACCTACTTCTTCATTTCCTCATTCTGCATTACAGACATCCGATACATGCCTATGTTCGGGAGTGGCACATCCTACTGCAAATGTATCTCATGCTGGATTTCTCTCTTTGGTGGTAACCCTTTCAGATCTTGAAATAAATCATCATACTCATAAATAATTTCAATCAGTTCAGATTTATGTTTAGGATCAAATCCTTCAAAAGATTTAGCGATCTCATTATTTTTCACCTTAACCATCATTAACACAAAATTCTTACTAGCATTTACCACACCATCTTGTCCTGCAGAGACTATTGCTAGATTTGTTTTTGTCTTATGTGCTCGTACAATATATTCCACACCATCTTTAAAAATATGATACTTATTCTGCTCTCTATAAAAGATTGCTTTCGGGTCATACAAATATGGACTCCCAAGTACAATTCCACAAATGTCAAGTGGTACTACATCCAATTCTACCTCATCCATGAACTTTCCAGTAATTGGAAACTTTAATACACATTTCTTTGTAACTTGTAATTGTGTATCATTAGTAACCCAACCAAGAGGATAGGGTTTTTCATGAGGCATAGTAACTAAATGCAATTTATTAACCACTTATTATGATATCAGATTTACTTGTTGTTGTGCCCCTGATCAACAGCCTTATAAAATACATATTTCATCAAACAAAATCCTATTTTGTTTGATGAAATGTTCAAATTTTATAAGGACAAATATATCGAGTCACCAGCTACTGAAATGATAACTTTCTGTGAGCTACTGAATCAGTGAAATTCTATGTTTTCAAAGCAGCCTTTGCAAACTATAAATTATTTGACAAAATCACCATTATCAAGTTATTATTTTGGTTGCATTTACATCAACAATCAAGGGATGGGTATTCATAATTTCCATTTCTTTTGCTCATAACCTAATCCTCAATTCTTATCCAAACAGTTATCACTTGATTTTGCTATTTGATTTTATTATTATAGTTATGGATAAGGTTGTGAATTTGGATGATTCGTCATAGTATGGTTTGGCATGTTATCATAGGTTTCATTTGAATATTAATTAATGGGTATATGTGATCAGTTTATTGAAAACTAGAGAAGGCCTAGAATATCAAAAGCTTAATGAATATGCAAACGCGTCTTATCCTAGGTTTATCATTTAACATCCGAATCATATTGGCTCATGTTGTTAATGTTTAGGGTTGATTTTGATAATGCGCCCCATGCTGTGAGGGTTTGATTTTGGATTTCATGGTCATGAAACTTTATATTTAAAGCTTGTACTCTAACCTTTGCGTCCTGCATAATCTAAGCACAAATATTAATCCCAACCTTATGTAATACGATTTGTATTGTGACTTATATTATTGCATGAAAGGGGTCGAAGTTAACACGATAGTTATGCTGCGTACCCCATGCAATTTATTTGCCACCTTTGAAGATAATACTGTTATACTTTAAGTTCTGCGCATAAACGTCCAAAGGTTTTAACCCTAGGGATTATTTCGACCCATTCCATCGCCTCCGAAGTCGATCCACCTACTGTGAAAGTGATACAGTATCATTGCGTTGGTACTTAGCTCTATTAATCACATTCAATTCCGAGTACGCAACCAACGTCGTGGCACCATATTTGTTCAACACCTGGAGTCTGTGCAATGAGTGGTCTTACGTCAATAGCCTGGGGTAAATAATGGCAAGATCAGTTCGATCTGGAGTTGTTTTGCCGTAATTTCTATTTCGATTTCCCCTTACTGTGTTATCATTCCTCTTCATGCTGAAATTTCAGGATTTTTGGCTACGTCCACCCATGTCACAGTCGGTTTATGAATGCATAAGGTTCCGTTGCTTAGTTTTTCTCCTGGGTCTGCACCCTAAGTGCTCTCTTTCTGGTTCTCTGTCATGTTTTAATCTCGAATACCTTTTTTGGGTGATTTTTTGTGCATATGGACAGTTTATTATGGCGCAGGTGGTGAGGGTCGAGCCCTGTCAGATGAAACTATTGGATTCGAATCCCAAACTTTTATCCAAGGTCGAGGCCGTGGGATCATTGCCATTTATCAGTAAGTTTTCAGATTCAAACCCTAAAGTGACAAGGGTGTTTGCTATGTCTTTGGCTGATTTTCAGGTTGAGTTTGGTGATCTCCAGTTTCGTGTAGATGAACGCTCATTTGCTCTAGCAACTAGTCTCCCATTAACAGGCGAAAGGTGGTTTAAATATAAGCCAATGAACATAACCGAATGGCGGCAGCTACTGAAGAACCCCTGTCAAGAGGTCTCATTCCGAACTGGTGTGTCTCACAAATTCTTCAAAAAGGAATGGCACCCGGTCTTGGACTTAATACACAGGTACGTGATCTGTGAAGGTCACCTGTCTTCAGCCTACGTTTACCATTTACGGTTGATGTCTGTTTTTATTGGGTTCCCTCTAAAATTTACCTTATTACCTGGTTTAGAGTCTGTCTAAAATGTCCTCTGTGATTAAAAAGGGCCCGAAGTACATTATCCATAGCCTTTTCCACCATGGTTTGCTGAGAATGTTGATAGAGAGGGAATTATCAAATTTAAATAGCTCGTGGGAAGAGTTCATTGAGTCTAATGGTTTTTCGGCCTTTTGTCACTGCCAGTTCGACTCCCCAGAAGAATGCTCAAGGCACAAAGAGCCTAATCATGTTTCGGTCTCACCTTTACGCAAGACTTTGTCAAGAAAGCCCGTGTCAAAACCTACCGGTCGAATTAACCCCAGTGTCTGTAACGAGTCAACTCCTCCTCCTGTGAGTAGCTCGGGTTCCTCTGTGTTTGCAAAACATATGAAGAAGCCTTCCGGTTTGTCTCCTGTAAAGCCGAAAATAAATATTGATACCTGCAAACAAATGGGTAGGAGACTGAAAGCTAAGTTGATGGGTAGGTTTACTAGAAGCATGGCCAAGTGCGGTGTTGTAAAGCCTCCCATGAGCAAGAACGTTCATGTGGAAACTATCGTAATAGATGATGAGGAAAAGGACCCTGTGTTGCCTATTGATAACCATGATGTTGGGCATGAGTTCATCTCCAATCCTGTCAATGATAGTCTTCCTGCTTTTGATAAATATGTTCGGGTTGATCCTGTTGTTGATTCTATGGCTAAGGGGAAGCCCGTAGAGACAAACGTGTCAGTTTCCTATCAGATTGAGGATATGATGCACCCAGTGTTTGTTAACTGCTTGCTGGATAGGATTCACAGCATGGAAGGAAGAGTGACTGAGATGTTGGCTCATCGTAATATTGTGGAGGCCGAAAATTTAAAGTTGAAAGAGTAGTTAGATTCAGATAATAATTCTTTGCTGTGTGTTAAAAAACATAAGAATCATCTGATTTGAAGGGTATTAAAGTTGCAGAATGAAAACGATAAGAATGAGGAGAAAGTAAGGGAGCTCAGTGCTCAAATTACGCTAATGCAATTTAAGGGACAGTCGTAGAATCCATCGAGTGGCGTAAACATCCAGGTGTTTAACGCACCTGTGAAATTATGATGTTTTGGGATGTACTTATTTTGGGTTACAGGTTTTGAAGTTTTGATAGATTGATAATCAAGTTTTTACTTATAGGTATTTTGTTTGTGTTAATTTATTTACTATTTAGTCTATTTGTTTTTCTGTTTGTTTATGTTTTAATTATATTTTATTTTGTGTGTAGTATCGCAGATAATGGTGGTTATTTACTTATGGGATGATTCCCACGTAATCAAGAACGAATCGATTTAGCGAAGCTGTTATACAGGTGTCGTTTTATCATGGATACTTTCGATATTTCTGATTCACTGTTATGAATCGAATTGTTCTCATTTCCAGACATTTCCATGTATATAGAAAAATGACAACTTCGTTTGTCATTTTTAAGAGAAATCAGTTAAAGATTTCGATTTTGAAATCCCTGTTTGTTAGGACTGTTTATTTCGGGGATGAAGTGTTTTTAAAAGGGAAAGAGTCTTACATGGGAAGGGGTCGACAGTTTGGGAAAGGAGATGAAAAGGCTACTATTTGATCTTTCTGTAACTCAAGGCAGTTTCCTGTCAGCAGATACAGTATTTTAAACTGGTGATACTTATATATGTTTACAGTTTTTATACTTTCGCATATGTGTTTATAGTATCTTTGGTCTTGTTACTGTTTTTCTATATTATTAATGTTTGCTATAATCTCTTTAAAGAATTGTACAAATATATCATATATGATTGTCGACTTATACTGATTTAAATTTGCTAATGTATGTCATGTTGTGAAATGATTATTGACATCGTAACATATGTGATATTTGTGTCTGTTGTATGATCTTGTTAATTTCTCAATATCTTTCAAATAATTTCAAGATTATTAATACAGTAGTCCCATTAGCAGGTTTGATTTCAGGTTAAATATTTGCTTCGCTCCTGATCAGGAAAGGACTTAGATTAGATTAGTAGTTTCCTTTAAATTGTTTTACTGAGAATTTATTTGAATCAGATCTTTATATTCATATTACAATTCAGATTATTCTCTTGTAATTAATGTACAAGTGTTTATAATATATCTATGTAAATTTATCATCTCTGTTAATATTTGGTTACTTGTTTATTCTTGTATGATAAATTAATTACTTGAAGTATATGTAATTTAAATGATTAATCTTGTTAGATATAACATTTGTCAACTCGTGTAGGGATAGGTTTAGATCTGATTAACAATCAGTAGCGTTAGCTTTACCTGTTAGAATTCCTTTAATTAGATTTTCAGGCCAACAGAGCCTTTAAACCGGTCAAGAACAACCATCCCAAACAGCTTGGAGCCTGCTCTAAGGATCCCGGTCTGGGTTGTCTTTCCCCCGTTGCGTGCATAGTCACATATGCCCATCAACAATGGCGCTAGAAGGAGGGCCAGCTTAAGTAAATGGCTGATGAAAACAATCCTGTTAAAAAAATAAATCATCCTATCACCCCTCAAATATAGTAATCATCACAGCCACGTACTCTCCGGTCATCACGTTTAGGTGAAGCCCCTCTGAACGACTCTGTTCGAAACCTTATCTCTCAGCTCAACTCTAGTGGTACTCACCAACCTGAAGAAATTGACCAGTTTGAGCAAGACATAAATGAATCTCGTAGGATCCTAACAAGGGCTTATTTGAATCTCACAGGGTGCCAACCCACAAAATTACCTCTCCCGCAGATCACACGCCCCCACACTTATCATACTAAACCTGTTTCAGGAGAACAAGAGCAACCTTTAGGTGCTCTCCCTGACCTTCAGATACAACAATCTCTGACAAGCGCCAATCAACCTTCATCTTCTTCAGGACAACCTATTTCGGGAGGGTCTAGTCAACCACCATCACCACCTCATTCGCCTCCCTGCATTCTTCAAACACCACCTTCACCGCCTCCAACTCCAAGGAACATGGTAGGTGTAAACGCTAATCCTAATGCTAATATGCCATGGTTAGCTCAGGATGCAGTGTCTGTCCTTAGCGATCAACACCCTTTACCTAAGCATCCTGAGAAGTTATTACCCAAGTTCAACCCTGAGCTGAAAGAGCCAGCGGAAGATCATGTCAAGAAGTTTATGTTAGCAGTTCAGCTCTTGGATGTTGAACATGAAGATGTAGTTTGTCGACTTTTCCCTTATACATTTGAGGGCAAATCTTCGACATGGTATTTTTCACTTACGGCTGGTTCGATAACCAGTTGGAACAAATTCGATCTTTCTTTTATGAACAAGTTCGGAGACGACAAGACTCCAGCTTCCTTGGTGTTAGAATTGTCTAGAATTCGCATGGAAACCAAGAAAAAGGTCAAAGATTTTAACCAGCGATTTCTAACCCTAAGAAACAGGATTCCTGCTGCTTCAAGGCCAGCTGAGGATGTCACTATTGAGTTTTACACTTCAGCCTTGCTTGTGTCAATGGCCATGTTTGTCAGACAAAAAGCCAAACTTACCCTTGCTGAAAACTTTGAAGAAGCAATCAAGGTTGAGAAATATATGTCTACCATAAAGGAAAACCCTGGGGTAGATACCGATTATGCATCTTCTTCTCGAAAGAAGATTGACATTCCTGCCAAGAACACAAACCCTGAGAAAAAAGGCCAGGATTCATTAGACCTAGATAGCCTCCAAAGAGTTATTAAAAAGCTGTCCAATGAAATCAATGATTTAAAGAAAGGTACTTCTGAAAACACACCTAATAAAGAACTAGCTAGACAACCTTTCAGAAGACCTTTCAAAAATGTAGCTCCAAAACAGACTCCACCGTTTGAAGCAAACAACATTGATGAAATTAATAGTTTCCTCAAATTATTAGTTTCAGGTCTAGAAACATCAGCTAAGAACGAGGCTCAGTCTTCTGGGCAGAATTCCGAAGATAACCAAAACACTGATAACAACACAGAAGATAAACCTCCTCAAGTTATTAGTCACTTCTGGGACACCACAGAATTGACTGATGACGAAGATGTGGGTGTGGTCAATGTAAAACATCATCAGTACAACACTATAAGTAAGAAGGATCAGCCCTCAGGGGAACCTTATACAACTATTACAGATAATAGTTCAGCTATTCAAACAAAAATTCAACCTGCAAATGTTAAATCTACACCCTCTCTTGACTTAGAATATGATCTGATTAAAGATTTAAAGAAAATCAGAGCTAATATCTCTATCTATGAACTCCTTAAGTTACCTGTGATTAGAGATAAAATGATGCAAGGGGTGTCTTTAAGTAAAAATGGAAAAACCCCTTCTAATCAAAACAGTTCCGCTAATACTAAAGATAACTCAGGAAAATCTTCAATCAATGCATCATCCATAGGCAATAAATCTGATTCTTCAACTCCTCCTTTTTTACTTACGTTTGAGATTTGCAATCGTAAAGTGCACAACTGTATGATAGACTCAGGAGCTTCAAAGAACGTTATGCCATACTTTGTATGTAAAAAACTTAATGCAGTCCCTGTGCCCTATGATACAAGTATTGTGCAGCTTGATCGATCAAACGTGAAAGTAATAGGGAAATTGAAGGATGTGTTGATAAGGTTAGCTTCAAACCCTCAAGTCCATTTTATCATTGATATAATTGTTGCAGATATCCCGGAAGCATATGGCCTATTTCTGAACAGAGATTGGTTTGAAAAATTGAAAGGATATTTTGCGACAGACTGGTCACATTTATTGATATCTCATAATGGTCGTCCAAATAAGATTAGAATTGATCGAGAACGGTATATGAAGCATACGGTCACCGCGCTGGATGACTCGAATGAACCAGTATTATTTACTGATACCATTATGGGAAATTATATGGTAGAGTCTTTCTTTGGGGACTTTGAAGCTAAAACTTCAGCAATCATAGGTGCAGAACAACAATCTGAAATTTGCCATTTTACGCAAGTTACAGATGAAATCTTAGTTCCAAACACGGTACATTTAGATCTGAACAATGGTCTCTGGTATCTATACTTTGATGGATCTAAAAAAGAAGGGGCTGGTGCAGGTTGCTTGCTGATAGATCCCTATGGGAAAAAGTATTTCATTGCATGCAGGTTAGAATTCGATTGCACAAATAATGTGGCTGAATACGAGGCTCTGATTCAAGGTCTGAAAAAAGCAATTGACTTGGGAGCCAAGGCTTTGGTAGTGGTAGGAGACTCTGAGATAATCGTCAGACAGGTACGTAATACTATACACTACATTGCTGGGCATCTGAGGAATTATCAGGCAGAGGTATGGAATCTATTACTAGCATTTGAAGCCTTTAATATAAGTTCCATTCCTCGTTATTTAAATCAGGAAGCAGATCTCTTAGCCAACGTTGCTTCACGGTTAATTCCATCTGAAGGAATGTTTGCTGATGCTTTCTCGGTTGAATTGATTTTCAAACCTTCCATACCTGACAACATCGCAAATTGGAGAGTCTTCGATAAAGACGAACAGTTGATCGATTTTCTGAGTTTGAAGGATACTTTTAAAGATGCGGTCATTGACAAAATGACGCACGATGAGGATCTATACAATTTCACGGTAATTCATAAGCCTTGCTCGATTCAGGAATCTCTCAATCAGGTTATTACTCTTCCTAAATCAGTAATCAAACTTGAGAAATTCTATGACTTGAAGGATAAATTTAAAGCTGCAAGGAACTGTAAAACCAACAGCTCCATTATGCAATCTGAAATTGTAAATCTAGGCACTGAACATAACCCTCAATGTGTCAATATGGGTAGTATGTGTACTCCCCAGGAAAAAACAGCCTTCATACGACTCTTTAGTGAGTTTAAAGACATTTTCGCATGGACGTATGAGGATCTTAAGACATTTGATCCTAATATAATGCAACATGTCATTCCTATGAAACAAGAGGCTAAACATTTTCAACAGAAATTGAGGAAAATGTATCCTAGCCTAGACCCAGCTATCAAGAAAGAGTTGAATAAAATCCTTGCCGCCAGAATAGTTTTCCCGGTACGGCATGCACAGTGGGTGGCAAATCTTGTCGCCATCAGAAAGAAAAATGGTGATATCAGGTTATGCGTTGATTTCTAAAATCCGAATAAGGTTTCAGATAAAGACAATTATGTTGTTCCTCCAATGGAGAAAATCTTACAATAGGTCTCTAGATTTGAAATGTTTTCACTTTTAGATGGATTTTTTAGATAAAACCAAGTGTTAGTATCCAATGCAGATCAGTTGAAAACCACCTTCAAGACCCCTTGGGGAACGTATGCCTATAGGAAAATGCCATTTGGGTTAATTAATGCTGGAGCAACATTTCAAAGAGCAATGGATATCGCATTTAGAGGTCTTATTGGTAAGTTTTTCATTATTTATCTTGATGATATTACTGTCTTTTCTAAGAATAGAGTTGATCATTTAACTCATCTCAGGAGAGTTTTTGAGCGTTGCAGGAAATATGGAATTTCTCTTAATCCTAAGAAATCCATCTTTTCAGTCACAGAAGGTAAGTTGCTGGGTTTCGTTGTTTCTAAACAAGGTATCAATATTGACCCAGAATGTACACATGCTATATCTCAAATTTCTATGCCTCACTCAAAGAACTCTATGCAGTCATTTCTTGGGAAGATAAATTTTGTTTCTAGATTTATTCCTCGGTTCACTGAAATTGTTAGGCCGCTTCAGAAAATGATCAAGAAAGATGCTGAATTTAAATGGTCTGCTGAAGAGAAACAATCTTTTCATGACATCTTAAAAGCTATTGCTGAAGCTCCCACCTTAACAAGCCCAGATATTTCTAATCCATTTATCTTATACATTTGCTTCTGATTCTTCATATGTTGTTGTTCTAACATAGAAAAATTAGGAAAATAATGAAGCTCCCATTGCTTTTACGAGTTCTGGTTTGAATGGTGCAGAACTGAATTACCTAGAAGTGGACAAGCAAGCGTTCACTGTTTTTAAGTCTGTCAAACATTTCAGGCCTTATTTGTTGAAGTCTCATACCAAGGTCATTGTGCCATATTCCGCAGTTAGAAATCTTTTGGTACAAAAGGACCTGCATGAAAAGCGATCCCATTGGGTTACGGCACTTCAGGAATATGACCTAGAAATGAAGCCTTTAAGAATTATCAGGGGACAAGGGCTCTGTAAGCTGGCAGCTGGATCTTCGGACGGTTCTGAATCTAATCTACACTTCTTTGGTGAAGCTTCTTTGTTTGAAAGGGAAGTTTTTCCGGTTTCCACTCCTCCTGGTTCCTGGTATGATGACATTAAGTTTTTTCTATTACATGGGAATGCTCTTGAACATTTAGACCCACGTAATAAAAGGGCTTTGAGATTGAGATCTTCCCCTTATCAGCTGATTGATAACATATTGTTTAGGAAGAATTTCAAAGGATTCCTCCTTCGTTGTTTAGAAAGAGATGAAGCTGATAATGTGCTGTCTCAATTACATGCAGGACCAGCTGGGGGACACTTTGGCGGAGAAACCACTGCGCATAAAATACTCAAGGCTAGCTATTACTGGCCTACTTTGTTCAAATATGCATATGCCTTTTCCAGGAAGTGTCAAGAGTGTCAGAGAGCAGGAGGCAGGCTGAAGAAAGCAGCTTTACCCCTCCATCCGGTGATTATTGAAGTTCCATTCCAACAATGGGGTCTGGACATTGTCGGTCCAATCACACCAGCTTCTTCACAGCAGCATAAGTACATTTTGATAGCCACGGATTACCTCACTAGATGGGTTGAATCCATCCCCTTACGAGTGGTTAACTCCGAACAAGTGATGTCATTCCTTGATTCTTTTATTATCACTAGATTCGGTGTTCCTGAATCTTTGATTTTTGACAATGCAACTTATTTCTCTTCTGTTAAATTAACTGAGTATGCATTGGAAAAAGGCATTAAGTTAAAATATTCAGCTAATTATTATCCACAGGGTAACCGGTTAGCTAAATCTTCTAATAAAAATTTAATCAAGATTCTAAAACGCACGGTGGTAAATCATCAAAGGAATTGGCATAACGCCTTACCGAATGCCTTGTGGGATGACAGAGTTACTCCCAAAGCTGCCATAGGAAACTCTTCCTTTTTTCTCGTATACAGCAAGGAAGCTATTTTTCCTCCTCATTTGTTTTTACTCTCTTTACAGCTTTCCCAGTCAGTGCAGGAGACACCATGTTCTTCCATGGAGCATCGAATTAACACCTTGCATAAACTAGAGGAAGATAGAGAGTTGGCTAGGAAAATTTTTGATAAACACCAATAGACTGTGAAGCGCTGGTTTGATCTCAAAAAGTCAGCCAGTCTGGATTTGGAAGTAGGTAACCTAGTTCTGAAATGGGACAAGGAGCACGAAGACAAAGGAAAACATATTAAGTTCCAATGCCTGTGGCTGGGACCATTTATTATTACAGAAAAACTTGGTCCTAGCACTTTCAGGTGCAGACATTGGAGGGTGACATTGACAACCTTCCAGTGAATGGTCATCTGATTAAGAAATATTTTTGTTGATCCCCCTCAAGGGATTATCCTGTACATATCTGGTGTGGTGTGCTTGGTTTGTGGAATTGATTAGTGAGTTTTGATTGGTTTTCTTTGAATATTTTTCTCATATTTATTTGTTATTTCCATCATGGCTTTCATAGTAATAAAATCCTCCAAAAACTCAGTTTCAGAAATAGCAGGTTTTTCCCGTTTTGTATGTCCTTCTTCTTCCCCTCGTGGAGAATACATGGTTCTTGAGAATGTTCTCCTTGAGCCAATCTCAGGATATCCTTCAATTAATTATCCTTCACCAAGATTTAACTTGGACCTGGTAAGCATTCACAAACTTGCACAAGCAGTTAACCTGCTTTGATACCATAATATGATCCGTCAGATCTCAGCTTGAGTGCATTAAAAGTTTTTAAAGAAGGTGTTTACCAGTTTGCGTAATTCATTAAACAGTATTAACAGAAATTAGATTTTTAAACATAAATGAAAAGAAAAACTGATAACCAGATGTGGGAGAAAAAACCACAGAATTAGAGAGTCACAAACAGAAGTTGATAACGGAGTTCACCCCCTTCACTAGGATACATCTCCGGGTCCCTCTCCAATGCGTACCGATCCAATTAATTTCTTTAAAATGGTACAAAAATGGTTCTGGAATCAACTTCAGCAACTGCTAATAGAATGTTGTACAAAGTCTTCAAGACTTCTCTTCTGGAAATTACAATTAGCCTTCAAAAGGAAAAGAAAGCTAAAACTATAACAGAAAAGGTCGACTTCCACAGCAACAGCATCTGGACACTTCATAGCAGAACTCTCGGTGCTTCTCTTTGCAAGCTTCTCATAACAGAAAAGCGATGCTTGGTGCTCTAAACAATATGAACCCCCCTCCAATACAGCTAGAATCGTCTATTTAAGCGTTCAGTGGGAGTATAACTATCGGGTTCGACTTGTCTGCTACCTATATTTTCATATTCCATATGCTATCTTTTAATTTCCATCGAAATTTTTTAACTGGATGTACGTTACATTCATTTCTCTTCTGCTAAATCTAGCAGCAGTTCCCAACGGTTCCATCTAATACCATGTATGCTATTGCTATCCCGCCACATAATGGATATCCATCACATTTAGATCTATTCCAAATGTTACATCCGTTTTCGCAGCATATAACTAAACTCCACAAATGTCGCAACATACAAATGTCGCAGCAAACGTGACCATGCACCCTCATCTAACCACCAGAATAGTGCCATTTAACTGTGCACAAGACCGCTAGAGGGTATACACTTGACCACGCGTGCTTTTCACGAACCATTTGAGGTTCCCCCTTGACGATGGGCAAGACCACCAGAACGTTTCCAACTAACTATTCGAGCATGTTACAACCCATTTTATATTACCTCTTGATGGTGCACAAATCACCAATTGAATATTGGATGGGTCATTAGTAATGCCCTGCACCCTGTAATATACTTCAAGCTGCTTGATCCAATTGTCTAACTTTTCAGCATCCAAATATCCATTATAAATTGGCAATTCGAATTTAACATCCAATTTGAAATAAGGCATATTAATATTTGCATTAGCATTATGTGAATGCGAAGCATGAGAAGAAGAGAAAGTTTGATTAGTATCACGAGGATCACCATCACCTCCTACTCTTTTTCCCTTTTCTTCCTTCTTCACTTCTGCATCTCTGGATGAAGATCCTTCTTCTTTCTTCTTCCTTTCTACTCGCTCATCGAGTAGAATTTCCATCATGGATTTCATAGTAATAAAAGCCTCCAAAAACTCAGTTTCAGAAATAGTAGGTTTTTCCCATTTTGTATGTCCTTCTTCTTCCCCTCGTGGAGAATACATGGTTCTTGAGAATGTTCTCCTTGATCCAATCTCAGGATCTCCTTCAATTAATTCTCCTTCACCAAGCTTTAACTTGGACCTAGTAAGCATTCACAAACTTGCACAAGCAATTAACCTGCACTGATACCATAATATGATCCGTCGGATCTCAGCTTGAGTGCATTAAATTTTTTTAAAGAATGTGTTTACCATTTTGTGTAATTCATGAAACAGTATTAACAGAAATTAGATGTTTAAACAGAAATTAAAATAAAAACTGATAACCAAATGTGGGAGAAAAAAACATAGAATCAGAGAGTCACAAACAAAAGTTGATAACGGAGTTCACCCCCTTCACTAGGCTACGTCTCCAAGTCCCTCTCCAATGCGTACCATTCCAATTAATTTCTTTAAAATGGTACAAAAATGGTTCTGGAATCAACTTCAGCAACTGTGAATAGAATTTTGTACAAAGTCTTCAAGACTTCTCTTCTGGAAATTACAATTAGCCTTCAAAAGCGAAAGAAAGCTAAAACTATAACAGAAAAGGTTGACTTCCACAGCAACAACATCTGGACACTTCACAGCAAAACTCTCAGTGCTTCTCTCTGCAAGCTTCTCATAACAGAAAAGCGATGCATGGTGCTCTAAACAATCTGAACCCCCCTCCAATGCAGCTAGAATCATCTATTTAAGCATTCAGTGGGAGGATAAGTATCGGGTTCGACTCGACTGCTACCCGTCTTTTCATATTCCATATGCTATATTTTAATTTCCATCGAAACGTTTCAACTGGATGTACGTTACATTAATTTCTGTTCTGATAAATGTAGCAGCGGTTCCCAATGGTTCCATCTAATACCATGTATGGTATTTCTATCCCGCCACACAATGGATATCCATCACATTTAGAGCTATTCCAAATGTTACATCCGTTGTCGCAGCATATAACTAAACTCCACAAATGTCGCAACATACAAATGTCACAGCAAACGTGACTGTGTACCCTCATCTAACCACCATAATAGTGCCATTTAACCATGCACAAGACCACTAGAGGGTATACACTTGACCGCGCGGGATTTTCACGAACCATTTGAGGTTCCCCCTCGACGGTGTGCAAGACCGCCAGAACGTTTCCAACTAACTATTCGAGCATGTTACAGCCCATTTTATATTACCTCTTGATGGTGCACAAATCGCCAGATGCCAAGTATTAACTGTAATACTTGACCGTTCGAACCATGAGATGTTATGTCGAATCGCGCACCATGCGATGTTATGTCGAACCGCGCACCATGCGATGTTATTTCGAACCTCACACCATGCGATGTTATGTCGATCCGCGCACCATGCTATGTTATGTCGAACCATGCACCATGTGATGTTATGTGGAACCGCGCACCATGCGATGTTATGTTGAACCGCAAACCATGCGATGTTATGTTGAACCATGCACCATGCGATGTTATGTTGAACCATAGATTAATAACCATTGTACCATATTGGATTAGTGTAATTTTTGAAGATAAATAATCCACCAGATGATTCCTCCCCATTGGAGAGATTTTGGACCACCAAAATCCCGAGTCACTCTGCAAGTAAGTGAGGGTACAGCTCCCTCACTTTTCCAATCTCCATCCATCTTGCTTTGCTAGGATGCATGCCTTTAAACCCCACTCAAAGGTACTCAAAATTCCCCCTTCGTAAATTCCTTACATTTCTGTCAAGAATAACATCATCCTGCAACTCTTTCATGTATTTAGGTGCCATATCATCAACTAAAGGAATCTCTATGTTAGTTTCCTCATCCATGATCATAGGAGGCTCATACAGTTTAAGATTCTCAACATTGAAAACTGAATGGATTTGTAAGTATGGAGGTGACTTCAAGCGAAAAGCATTAGTACCAATCTTTTCCAGAATCTCAAAAGGACCATACTTGATAGGCTTAAGCTTTTTACCTTCACCTTTCATTATTTCTTTGGTGATATGTAACCAAACTCTATCGCCAACCTAAAATTGATGGTCAATTCGATGCTTGTCATGCCTGGCTCTTTTCCAACTGTTCCTGAACTGTCTGTTGCACCGCTTGGATTCTTTGAATGAATCTTAGAGCTTTATCTGCATCATGATGTCCATCCACTGTATCTTTGCCAAAAGAGAAGTCCATCGGTGTTTTTGGTAGATAACTAAAACAAGTTTCAAAAGGAGTTCTTTTCATGGAAGAATGAACTGCATGATTGTAAGCATGATGTATATACTGCAACTGCTCATCCCAAAGTTTAGGATGTTTACTACAATATCCTCTGAGCAGCTGAACCACTGTTATGTTTACTACCTATGTTTTCCCATCGGTCTGTGGATGAAAAGCTATACTTTTCTTATGTTTAGTATCCATAAGCTCCCATAAAGTTGACCAGAATTCTCCCAAAAACCGGGAATCCCGATCAGATACAATAGACATGGGTAGCCAAAAATGTACCCAAACATTCTGAAAGAATAGATGAGCTGTTTGTTCAGCAGTGATGTGATTGTTACATGGCATTAAGATACACATTTTGCTGAATTTGTCCACAACAACATATAGGTAATCATGCCCTTTTCTAGACATAGGTAGTCCTCCTACAAAGTCCATAGAAATTCTTTCCCAGGGAGGAGAAGAAACTGGAAGAGGTGTGTACAAACCTAATTTCCTATTTCTAGGCTTACTTGTTGCACACATAACACATCCTCGTATGTAGTTAGCTACAGTTTCTTGCATCTAAGGCCAATAACAATGATTTTGCAATACTGACAACGTTTTACTTACACCAAAATGTCCTGCAATCAATGAACTATGTGCTTCTCGGATCACATGCACTCTCTCTTTCTCTAGAATACAAAGTTTACCGAGATGATACAGGAGTTGATTATGCAAATAATAGTTCTTTTCCTGTTTACCATGTATCAGTGATGCATATACGTTCTTAAAATCTTTATCTTCTGCATACTGTTCAATCTAACTTTCATGTGTTAATGAAATGTTCTAAAGAATGATTGAAGCGTTTGTAGGCGGCCTCGATAACATGTCTGCTATCTTATTATGAATTCCCATTTTGTATTTAATTACGAGATGAAACTGTTGCAAGAATCCCATCCATCTTAAATGCCTACTTTGTTGTAGTTTAGTTTGAGATTGCATATATTGAAGTAGCTAATGATTAGTATGTATGGTTGTTTCTTTTCCCATGATATAATGTTTCCACTTCTTCACACTCTATACTAAATCATACAAGTCTTTGTCATAAGTTGGATAGTTACTTACCGCAGTAGATAATGTTTCTGAATGGTAACAGACTGGCTTCCTCCCTTGCATGAAAACGATTCCCATGGAAAACCCGCTGGCATCTGTTTCGATCTCAAATGGCTGCTGCAAATCTGGCAATGTCAGAATTGGTGTTGTGCTAATCCTTTCCTTCAAACTGTTGAGGGCTCTCTGATTGTTTCCTCCCCACTGGAAAATTTCTTTAACACTTGTCAATGCATGTAATGGAGTAGCAATGGAAGAAAACCCAGAAATAAATTTCCTCCAATACCGAACCGCACCCAAAAAACTTCTGATTTTAGTAACGGTGTTAGGTCGTGGCCAACTTACAATGACACCAACCTTGGCTGGGTCCACTCGCAGGTGGCCTCCACCAATAATATGGCCTAGATATACTAAAGAAGTTTTTGAAAACTCACATTTAGACATTTTTACATAAAGCTTCTCCTTCCTCACTACATCTAAAGCTTTCTTCACATGTACAATGTGTTCCTCCTAGGTTTTGCTAAACACCAGGATATCATCCAGATATACAATTACAAAATCATCAATGAATGGATGAAAGACACCATTCATGACCCGCATGAAAGTAGCAGGTGCGTTACAGAGCCCGAAAGGCATCACAAGCCATTCATACAAACCCTGTTTTGTTTTAAACGTTGTTTTCCCGGCATCATTTTCAGTAACACGGATTTGATGATACCCACTACGCAGATCCAATTTTGTAAAGTAAGTTGCATGTTTCAACTGATCAAGCAAATCATCAATGCAAGGAAGAGGATACCTGTTTTTAATGGTGATTTTGTTAAGGGCCCTATAGTCGATGCACATCGTCCAAGACCCATCCTTCTTTGGAACCAAGACTATAGGAGAGCCACAAGGAGAAGTGCTTGGACGGATGACCCCCTTCTCAATCAGCTCCTGAACCTACTTCTTCATTTCCTCATTCTGCATTACAGACATCCGGTACATGGCTATGTTCGGGAGTGGCACATCCTACTGCAAATGTATCTCATGCTGGATTTCTCTCTTTGGTGGTAACCCTTTCGGATCTTGAAATAAATCATCATACTCATAAATAATTTCAATCAGTTCAGATTTATGTTTAGGATCAAATCCTTCAAAATATTTAGAGATCTCATTATTTTTCACCTTAACCATCATTAACACAAAATTCTTACTAGCATTTACCACACCATCTTATCCTGCAGAGACTATTGCTAGATTTGTTTTTGTCTTATGTGCTCGTACAATATATTCCACACCATCTTTAAAAATATGATACTTATTCTGCTCTCTATAAAAGACTGCTTTTTGGTCATACAAATATGGACTCCCAAGTACAATTTCACAAATGTCAAGTGGTACTACATCCAATTCTACCTCATCCATGAAATTTCCAGTAATTGCAAACTTTAATACACATTTCTTTGTAACTTGTAATTGTGTATCATTAGTAACCCAACCAAGAGGATAAGGTTTTTCATGAGGCATAGTAACTAAATGCAATTTATTAACCACTTATTATGATATCAGATTTACTTGTTGTTGTGCCCCTATTCAACAGCCTTATAAAATACATATTTTATCAAACAAAATCCTATTTTGTTTGATGAAATGTTCAAATTTTATAAGGACAAATCTATTGAGTCACCAGCTAATGAAATGATAACTTTCTGTGAGCTACTAAATCAGTGAAATTCTATGTTTTCAAAGCAGCCTTTGCAAACTATAGATTATTTGACAAAATCACCATTATCAAGTTATTATTTTGGTTGAATTTACATCAACAATAAAGGGATGGGTATTCATAATTTCCATTTCTTTTGCTCATAACCTAATCCTCAATTCTTATCCAAACAGTTATCACTTGATTTTGCTATTTGATTTTATTATTATAGTTATGGATAAGGTTGTGAATTTGGATGATTCATCATAGTATGGTTTGGAATGTTATCATAGGTTTTGTTTGAATATTAATTAATGGGCATATGTGATCGGTTTATTGAAAACTAGAAAAGGCCTAGAATATCAAAAGCTTAATGAATATACAAACGCGTCTTATCCTAGGTTTATCATTTAACATCCGAATCATATTGGCTCATGTTGGTAATGTTTAGGGTTGATTTTTATAATGCGCCCCATGCTGTGAGGGTTTGATTTTGGATTTCATGGTCATTAAACTTTCTATTTAAATCTTGTACTCTAACCTTTGCGTCCTGCATAATCTAAGCACAAATATTAATCCCGACCTTATGTAACACGATTTGTATTGTGACTTATATTATTGCATGAAAGGGGTCGAAGTTAACACGATAGTTATGCTGCGTACCCCATGTAATTTATTTGCCACATTTGAAGATAATACTGTTATACTTTAAGTTCTGCGCATAAACGTCCAAAGGTTTTAACCCTAGCGATTATTTCGAACCATGCCATCGCCTCCGAAGTCGATCCACCTACTGTGAAAGTGATATGGTATCATTGCGTTGGTACTTAGCTCTATTAATCGCATTCAATTCCGAGTACGCAACCAATGTCGTGGCACCATATTTGTTTAACACCTTGAGTCTGTGCAATGAGTGGTCTTACGTCAATATCCCGGGGTAAATAATGGCAAGATCAGTTCGATCTGTAGTTGTTTTTCCGTCATTTCTATTTCGATTTCCCCTTAATGTGTTATCATTCCTCTTCATGCCGAAATTTCAGGATTTTCTGCTACGTCCACCCATGTCACAATCGGTTTATGAACGCATAAGGTTTCGTTGCTTAGTTTTTCTCCGGGGTCTACACCCTGAGTGCTCTCTTTCTGGTTCTCTATTGTGTTTTGATCTCGAATACCATTTTTGGGTGAGTTTTCGTGCATACGCACAGTTGATTATGGCGCCGGTGGTGAGGGTCGAGCCCTGTGAGATGAAACTACTGGATTCGAATCCCAAACTTTTATCCAAGGTCGAGGCCATGGGATGGTTTCCATTTATCAGTAAGTTTTCAGATTCGATCCCTAAATTGACAAGGGTGTTTGCTGTGTCTTTGGCTGATTTTCAGGTTGAGGTTGGTGATCTCCAGTTTCATGTAGATGTACACTTAGTTGTGCTAGCAACTAGTCTCCCATTAACAGGTGAAAGGTGGTTTAAATATAATCCAATGAACATAACTGAATGGCGGAAGCTACTGAAGAACCCCTGTCAAGAGGTCTCATTCCGAATTGGTGTGTCTCGTAAATTCTTCAAAAAGGAATGGCACCCGGTCTTGGACTTAATACACAGGTACGTGACCTGTGAAGGTCACCTGTCTTCATCCTATGTTTACCATTTACGGTTGATGTCTGTTTTATTGGGTTCCCTCTGAATTTACCTTATTACCTGGTTTAGAGTCTATCTAAAATGTCCTCTGTGATTAAAAAGGGCCCGAAGTACATTAGCCATAGCCTTTTCCACCATGGTTTGCTGAGAATGTTGATAGAGAGGGAATTATCAAATTTAAACAGGTCATTGGAAGAGTTCATTGAGTCTAATGGTTTTTCGGCCTTTTGTCACTACCAGTTCGACTCCCCGGAAGAATGCTCAAGGCACAAAGACCCTAATCATGTTTCGGTCTCACCTTTATGCAATACTTTGTCAAGCAAGCTCGTGTCAAAACCTACCAGTCAAATAAACCCCAGTGTCTGTAACGAGTCAACTCCTCCTCCTGTGAGTAGCCCGGGTTCCTCTGTGTCTGCAAAACATATGAAGAAGTCTTCCGGTTTGTCTCCTATAACGCTGAAAAGAAACGTTGATACCTGCAAACAAATGGGTAGGAGACTGAAAGCTAAGTTGATGGGTAGGTTTACTAGAAGCATGGCCAAGGGCAGTGTTGTAAAGCCTCCCATGAACAAGAACGTTCATGTGGAAAATTTCGTAATAGATGATGAGGAAAAGGACCCTGTGTTTCCTGTTGATAACCATGATGTTGGGCATGAGTTCATCTCCAATCCTGTCAATGATAGTCTTCCTGCTTTTGATAAAGATGTTCGGGTTGATCCTGTTGTTGATTCTATGGCTAAGGGGAAGCCCGTAGAGACAAACATGTCAGTTTCCTATCAGATTGAGGATATGATGCACCCAGTGTTTGTTAACTGCTTACTGGATAGGATTCGCAGCATGGGAGGAAGAGTGACTGAGATGTCAGCTCATCGTAATATTGTGGAGGCTGAAAATTTAAAGTTGAAAGAGCAGTTAGATGCATAAAATAATTCTTTGTTGTGTGTTGAAAAACATAAGAATCATCTGATTCGAAGGGTATTAAAGTTGCAAAATGAAAACGATAAGAATGAGGAGAAAGTAAGGGAGCTCAGTGCTCAAATTACGCTAATGCAATTTAAGGGACAGTCGCAGAATCCATCGAGTGGCGTAAAAATCCAGGTGTTTAATGCACCTGTGAAATTATGATGTTTTGGGATGTACTTATTTTGGGTTACAGGTTTTGAAGTTTTGATAGATTGATAATCAAGTTTTTACTTACAGGTATTTTGTTTGTGTTAATTTATTTACTATTTAGTCTATTTGTTTTTCTGTTTGTTTATGTTTTAATTATATTTTATTTTGTGTGTAGTATCACAGATAATGGTGGTTATTTACTTCTGGGATGATTCCCGCGTAATCAGGAACGAATCAATTTAGTGAAGGAAATAATTGAAATAAATGCTCCTTGCAAATGGGAAATGTGCACTGTTGGATTAGGATCCACATATTGTCCATTGAGAAGGACCAGTGCTTGCTCATATCATGGGAAAAATAAGGGAATAATTCTCCTTCTCCCATTTCTCCACTTCAGACCCTGAAGGATTAGAGAAATCCATGGGATACACATCTCATAAAATTACTGTGATAAGATTTAGCTGTAACATAATTCCGCCCAAAGTATTAAGCTAAAGGAAAATTGTAGGAAAAATACTTTCACTTCGTAGGTTATGAATTCGAGGAAAAGGTTTAAAGGTTGGAACTCATAAACAACCAAGATCATTGTGCAATACTTTTTCACATTGATATACATCCAAAATGACTCACAACATGAATACCGATCAATACAATGCAAATCCATGTGAGATACAAGAAATTCATGGCTACTGAAATACAACATAGATCCATGTGAAGAAGACCCATATTTGGACATAGCTATAAGACATATAATGTATATCTCTATCATACATATGCAAATATCAGAACAACCACGAACATACAATGTGGATCCATGCAATGACCCATACAAAAAACTCCATCACAACCTAGGGGGAATAAAACATAACAAATGAATTCTCAATGAATCCCCATGGTCTTCATCACCATTCTCAATAAAGTATGATTCTATCCATGTGAATAGTCATGTATTGAGGTTGAACATGGTATAAACCACCTGATTACAGATCAATGATGTGAATCACTAACAAGCGCAAGGGAAACCACCATTAATGTCAATGATTCCCAAGGTACCCTAGTACATTCCTTCGAATGTGAATATATGATCTAATGTTGAATGGCCAATGCTGAAAGAATATTGTTGAAATTGAGGAAACCTGACATTAAGGCATGCATATCTTAAGGTACTAACTTGTCTCTAAAACTATTTTCTGGAAGATGTGTTGACGTCAACAGGAATAGTCTCATCGAAGGAGGGCCATGATGAGTCCAACATTAATGACACGAAACTTGGAACAACATTGTTGTAAATTGAGTATGAAGTAACTACAGGACTAACTCAAAGGTAACTGACACAAAAGAGACGTAAGTTTGACTGCAGAGGATAGTCTTAGAGACATATTTCCTTTGAACATTGAAGGACACGACTGAAGACTTGGTGGAATTGAATTGATGAGGAATATACCAGGACATAATGCATCAAATGAAGATCATTCAAAAACAAAGAGGATCACATCAATCGTGATGGGGAAATTGAAGGAAGGAAAATTGTGTTTCATTTGTACTAATGGCATATTTCTAGTCACATTTGAACATGGAAGTTCTCTACATTTCATTTAAACAATTGGGTTTTCATCTTGTATTTGAGTCAATCCACTTTCATGAGTCACATCACTCCTTTTATTCAATTCAAATAACGCAGCTGGAAGAGGGTAACAAATTATTTTTATAGCTTAGAATAGGATAAGTCCATTCTCAGATGTTTTTTGAACTTCAGAAAGGAGGGGTTCATTCCGAGAAAGGGTATTCTAATTCTTAGTTTAACGAGTCCAATGAATGAAAACTTGGTGTCATTCATGTTTAGAGAGTCTAAACGATACTAAAGAAGTCTCCAAAAAGTTTTTTTTCATAAATTTTAGTCCCCGAGGGCCAAAAAAGTATAAAATAATACCTTGGAGAACTCTTCTAGTCAATGATTCGGCTAGAGTGTACCTTTTTCATGACTAGTGTAACTAAACTGAAGAAGGGGTAAACTATTATTAGAAAGACAACATTTTAAATATTTTTATGAGCATGAAAGCAACAATTTCACTTGGCAATATTTTGATATTTCGAGAGTTGAAAAAGATATTAAAGATAATTCCAAAGAGGTTCTTTTCCATAAAGAGTTTAATGAGCCCAAAAAGTGATAAAAGTCGACTCAAAAACTTTTTCTTAATGTTTAAGGATCATGACTATGGTTTCAAGAGCACTCAGAAGCTTTTTCAATTTTGAAGAGAATGAAAAATCTGAAAACAAAACTCTTACATAACAAGAAATACCTCTCCACGAGCCCTGTAGCTATAAACAATAGATTATCAAGTAGTAATTTGGCCAAAATTAGGAAATATAGGACCATTATGGAAAAAAGTGATGAAAATTATTAATAAATAATAATAATAATGAATAAATAGGGGTGAAAAATAAAAATATTTTACCATTTCTATTTTTACCAAATCTTAGTGAAAAAAATCACCTTTTGAGGTCAAATTTTGTGTGTGGATTGTGAGAGCTACAAATGACTATTGTGCATTTTGTCTAGACCAGGTGAATCCTCTCCCTTTTACCTTCATTTACATGTTTTACATTTTTTTATGCAATATTGTTCCACAACAACAGCCCACTTTTCCTTTGCGGTAAAGGTGGTGCTGACCCAAAACCATACATTTTCTAAGATAAAAGTTTGGGGCCACTTCTCTATCTGAAAAGATGGAGTGGGGTGGCACAAACCAGCCCAAAATATCCAATTTGGGGTAAAATCAATATTATTTAAGGCTTGACAATTGTCTTAAATGATTTCTAATACCTCCTTTTGATTCTTTAACATGGTTATAAGGACACCATGGTAGTGTGGAAAGAGAGATAGGACAAGATGGATGACATATGTGGTTCCAATGACCACAACACAATGAGCATGCTTCGGGAATGTGGACTCCTAAATTTCTTCCATGCGTCAGGTATGAGGGTCGAAGTACAATTATTAGAGCACTTAATCAGGATGTGGAATCCTAAACAACGATAATTTGAGGTGGGGAGCCACATACTTACTTTGTAAGTAGAGGATATATACTTCCTCACAGGATTATCTAGGAGGGGAGCATTTATTTCATTAGCCAGTCCACAAGAAGAGGACATCACTACTGAGCGTCTCATTGTTCAGTATTGTTTTCCCAAGACACATATGAGCAGGAAAAAGATTCCCATTAAAGATGTAATGGACCTATCCCCTAATACAAATTTTCTCACTATGCAACAAGTATCCAAAATTCATGGGGCTCATCAGGATTCTAGGGCACACATGAAATATTCCTTAGAAGCTATGGCTTCTTTAATGTTCAAGTGGGAATAAGCTCTAATGTTTGTCTTAAAGGGCCACCTCATCAAGTGCCAAAGAGGTGAGTTGAAACAGTTTGGGTACTGAACCATATTAGTATCATTTTTTATGGAGAGAGTCTCAGAGTAAAGGCCCCAAATGGGAATCAATGAGCTCATCCTGAGAGATCCACACACAATACGGTGGGTTGAAGTGATGGCCCATGATGTTATATTTTCTGAATATCTAATTAGATTATCTAGGATCGTTATCTGAAAGAATAACAAGTACATCAAAATGCATATGATGCAAAATATGTACAAGACAAAAATATTTTCATCGGGGAAACCATAAAGGAGAAAACCTTGCAAACTTCCTCAGAATAGTAAGATTATCAAAATTAGTAATAAGAAATGTTCAACGGCTATATTTATCTCGTCCTCTGACTGTATCTCTCTCTCATGTGCCTTAGAGAGTGCATGAGATGTGTATAAATGAGGGAGAGAACCTCCCTATTTATACCATTTCAAGTCACTGACAAAATCTAAGACTCAGTACTACATGTCATCTCACATGGGGACCATGTCTCCTAGAGAGACCACAATTACATATTACATGATATTACACTGGGGACTATTTCCCCAACTTAGAATGGAGGTTGTACCTCAAGTTCTAGAAATAATTTATACATCCCGTAAAGGGGTAACACACATACCTGATCAGGGTACAACAACATACAATGATAATATACATCAGAATATATTTTGAATTTATAAATACATCAACACTCCCTCTTAACTAGGAATTTATTCTTTCTCTACACAGTCATCAATACATCTGGTTAGGTCTTCATCGCATCATCATCACCACAGAGTCGTAGAGTCTTCATCATAGCTGCTGCTATCATATTCTTATAATTTGAT
Organism: Pseudotsuga menziesii; assembly: GCA_001517045.1. Taxonomy (NCBI): domain Eukaryota; kingdom Viridiplantae; phylum Streptophyta; class Pinopsida; order Pinales; family Pinaceae; genus Pseudotsuga; species Pseudotsuga menziesii. The sequence continues at coordinate 101,380 of LPNX010752739.1, read as the reverse complement.
CATCATCCCATACTATCTGTCATCATAAGTTTATACAGACCCAACTCTTTTTCATGATAGATATAGGCTTAGTCCTCTGTCAGGTCTTCATCTACATCATCTCTATGAGCAAGCCATCAAGTAGGTACATCCCAAGACTTACTGTATTCCTCCTTAAAAACCTACAATATCTCCCAAGACTAATTATATGCCACTACAAAACCTGAAGGAGCATCCTAGGACTGATTACATGCCTTGCAATACCTGTGTACCCTACTATTACCTCATCATATTCATATCACTTCATCGTCACATGAAGCACATCCCATATACAAGGCACTCACATTTATCGGCATGGTAGGAAAATCCTACTACCATCCGTGAAAAGGATTTCAGCACTTACATCCACCAACATGGTAGGACACACCTACTGCCATTTGGGAAAGTCTCAAGTACTTACATCCAACTAAATGGTAGGACACACCTACTACCATACAGGAAAGGCTCCAAGACTTATATCCACCATAATGGTAGCACACACCTACTACCATTCTGGAAAGGCTCTAGCACTTACATCCACCGACATGGTAGGACACACCTACTACCATCCGGAAAAGGATCCAGCACTTACATCCGCCGACATGGTAGTGACACACCTAGTACCATCTAGGAAAGGCTCCATAACTTACATCCACCGAAATGGTAGGAAACACCTACTACCATATGAGAAAGGCTTTGCACTTACATCATGACCATGGGAGACCCATCTTGCCACCATCTCGAAAAGGATCTGCACTTACATCATGACCATGGGAGGCCCAGCCTGCCACCATGTAGGAAAGGATCTACAAATACATCATGACCATGGGAGCCCCAGCCTTCCACCATGTCATAAATTCTGATGTTTATCTACATCTTTCGGGCTCATCACTTCCCCTTGGAAGGAACCTCGATTTGAATTACATCATGCTTCTCTTTGAAGTATTCAAAACTTACTCTAGTCGTTTATAGTATAGACTCTCACATGAGGACTGATTACGTACAAGGATAACCTGGGAGGATCGGCAGGACTGATTACATATGAGGACAACCGACATGAGTGATTATGTCTAAGCAACCTATAAGCTTCACCATAATTTTATGCTCAGAAATCCTATCTCAATGGCTATACTAGAACTCATCACTCCCTCTTTGGAGATATCTTGATCTGTATCACATACTGGATATTCACTTCTCCTCCTTTGCATCATACAAAAATTCAAGTCAGATCAATCAAATCAAATAGTAGCTTTCAAAAGAAAAATACTACCTCACAAATAGTCAAGCAAGTGGAAACATATTTTTCCTTGGTTGTACTCAGCACCATGCAGGAATGAATCCTACCAAACCAGTAGCCCAAACTTGATCTAAAACTGAAGAATCAACCCAAGTTTCTCTTCTTCTCAGTGGCACTACCAATCCAAATCAACATAACCATGCAATTTATTCTTCTGATTTGTATCATACTTGATCCCATACTCAACTGCACCCTTCAGGTACCTCATTGCATGCTTTGCAACCAGGTGAGCATGTCTTGGATCCATCGGGAACTAGATCATGTTGTTCATAGAAAAGCATGTGTCTGGTCTTGTATTCATCAGTCACATAAATGAACAAATAATCTAACGATACATTGTGGCATGAACCATTTCTGATGAAGCATCACTCAATAGCTAAATGTTCGATGCCATAGTTGCGGCCATGGCCTTGCAATCCATCATCCCGAACCTCTTCAAGATCTCCACTCCATACTTCCCTTGTCCAAGGTAGATTCTATCTGCACTCTTCCACACCTCCATGCCTAGAAAATAGTGCATCATACCCAAGTCTTTCATCTCGAACTCGGTAGCAAGTCTACTTCTTGCATCTTTAATGATTCCCTCTTTTCCTGTTAGGAACAGGTCATCGGCATATAATAGGAGCATCACTAGTCTTTCACCTTCAACCTTGAAGTAAAGGTTGGAATCTGCTTTACTCTTAGTAAATACTAGAGCCATCAATAATCTTCCCATCATGTTGTACCATGATGATCCTCAGGATCTTCTACATTCACTCCCTCTGAAGCGAAGCATCATTCTCCTTCTACCTTTCATACTCTATGTATTGAAATTTTTTGTAATGCAGTGACGAGAAGTTTCCTCTGCTACTAATATTCTATGTATCCATCTAGGTTCACTGGATACCAGGATCCTCTATCTTGAACTTTGTTGAAAAGTTATTCTCATACCCATCTACGAGCTTGTCATCCTCTATAGGATTTCATATTCAATCTTGTAGCAAAGTTTAAGATATGCATTACTCTAGGTGATCTTCAAGCTCCTTATGTCACTGTATTTTCTATCCCATGGGTGCCTTCTGAGCTCATACAAGGATTTATTTAATTTCTATACATGATTATTCATGTCATGTGTCTCAAATCCCAATGGCAACTCTACGAATACTTGACTCGTCTCTAGTGCAAATGTCTCTTTGAAGTCTATTCCTTATTTCTGTGACAAGCCTTGTGCTACGAATATTTCTTTGTATCCGATGTTGTTTCCATATACTACATCCTGGATCTTATAGACCCATATGGAAGACACTATGGACATCCTTTGAGGCCTTGGAATCCCATCCTATACATCATTCTTCTTGAACTGGTACTCTTTGATCATAGTCTCCTTCCCTTCATACTTGTCTACTTCTTCATAATTGGAAGGCTTTGCATCAATGATGTTGCTCAACAATGTCACATAAATAGAGTGTGTATGAGGCCTCTTTCTTTCTTTGGAAGTATTGTCATACTATTCTTCATCTTGGATTATTTATCATGCCCTGGGTGGTATTCATCTCTCCAGGTTGATCTACCATTCTCTTTATATTATTATGAAGCTCTTTCTTTCGTTATGGTGTCATTGACCCAACAAGATTCAAGTTCCTCTTATGAACTATCGTTACTTGTTCTCTGGAATGATATACAAGTCAAGTTCATTTACATGATTAGAAACATATCATAATTTCCAAAACATATGAATAGTGACAAATATATGTCACATAGCCATGCGACTATTTTATCCAATGCTACAATATTTATCCATATCATGTATGTATACAATAACTTCTAGATGCATTCTACCCTAATGTTATTAAGAGTGTGTACTACTCCTAATATTCCAGCAAAGAGGTTTCAATATACATAAGTAGTAATGGAATGTTGTACAACATCATTTACTTGTTATTCATCATGTGCAATTCATGAGTATAAATGCAAATACTCAAACATGCATAACATATCAACTAAATATAAACAAGTGCATAACAATGAAATGGAAATTGAACACTTATCTTTATCTGTTTGATGGGTGGACTCCTCCTTGATCCTTCAGCTTCATCATCTTCTTCATTCATAGCAACATCATTTCTTATCCAAATGCTAAGATATATAAGAGATTCTTCAAGAATTGAGTCATTCATATTTCTCATCGCTTGAGGGATATTCTTTGAATCGTGAGAGCTTGATCTTCAGTTGATCCCATGTTCTATTCTCTTATTATGAGTCAAGGTTCTTCTTGTGTGCACTCTTCCCAGATTCTTCTGAAGGTAATCACTTCCTTCTAGCACACATTCCTCAAACGAATGAATCCCATGATCTTGGGAATCCATTGAAGGTGGTTATAACAATATCTTATTCTTCTTCAATTTCTTCGTCATAGCATCGAACACTTACTTTTGGTGTCTTGAAGAATGAGACATGAGGGATGAGATGATATTTAATAGAATATGCAATGATTTTTTTATCTATATCCTTAGCCTCATCTCCCTCTGGCTCTTAGAACTTCCTTACTAAAATATTGATCCAAGTCAGTTTCTTCAAGGACCATGGAGGTCTTATACTTCCATACTCGGAAGTTGTCAGCTTCACTAAGCTTGTCATCAATCTGGTGTGATTATTCATTTTGAAATGAGAACCTCAAATGTAAATAGAAAAAAATTATATCTTACATATTTGAGGTGTCCATCCTAGTTCTGGAGCTCACTCATCTAGGGTTTGTTAGAGAAACACTAATTTTCAAAAAATGGAATTTTAAATTTCTAATTGGATATAAATATGGTCCTCTTCAAGACTAGTTTTCTAATGTACTCCTTTTCCGAAAACAATGGAGGGAATCTCCTAGAACAGGAAGCCCTAGTTTTCCAATTTCTCTCTACAGAAATGACTGATATTGATTCTACCGTATCTCCAAATTTTCAGATCCTTAAGGTCTAAAATTTTTCATTGTGATATCCTTATAATCCTCCTTCTGACTCCATCAGTTAGAGAATAAATGGATTCTGCAAGTGGAATTTATTCGGATTTTCCCAAGGTGACTCTATTGGGGACTGTTCGTAATAGAGAACTTGTACGGACTTCCACGTGTCACTGTTTCACATTTTGCATCTAAAACGCGTACCACAAAGACTACAGTATGCGCCCTACCTGCAACATCTTGTGAAATGTCATCTGGACCTTCCCAACCCTAGGTATATAAACTCTCCCTAGGTCACCAATTTATGACTATATTATGGAGGAGGATGGAACCCTGATTTGGAGAACCATATATCCTGAAGTATAGCAAATCTAAGGCTGAAAATTTTATACAAGGTACATCATGAATTTCTCTTTCGATTTTGAATGTTTCATCTTCTTATCCTTCTCCAATATCATGTTATAGAGAAACCACTAGAATGACTAAATTTAGTCTTCTAGGGTTTTCAGACATGAAACCCTAATTTCCATTAGCTTCCTTTGTAGCCATTAGAGGAAATTTCAACTCAAAATGGGCCTTTTAAATTTTATTCAAATTCCATGTCATCATGTGTTAGCCAATGAAATTGCTTTAAATTTGAAATACCATATAGGTCTTAAACACTTTTTTAATATAAATTTGGGGATAGGTATCATAAAAAAAACTACTTTTTTTGTTTGTATTTTTGACATATCTCCCCGTGTTTTTACTCAAATTTCAATTGGGAGAGCTCGTTGGATGCGGAATTAAATGCCGCATCCAATGAGAACCCACTCGGCATACTTTTGACGGATCCCGCTACCCCAAAAACAAGAAATACCTGAAAAATGGAATGATGACATCATCATTCCATTTTTTCAGGTATTTCTTGTTTTTGGGGTAGCAAGGTCCGTCAATAGTATGCCAAGTGGGTACTCGTTGGATGCGGAATTTATTTTCGCATCCAACAAGCTCTCCCGATCAAAATTTGAGTAAAAACACGGGGAGATATGTCAAAAATACAAACAAAAAAGTAGTTTTTTTCTTTTCTTCCTCCAAAATTAATAAATATTATTTTATTATTTTAACTATTATTTTATTAGTTCATTTTAGGAGGCCCATTTTGAGTTGAAATTTCCTCTAATGTATATTTCTGCTGCACAATGAAACATCTATGATTCAAAAACTGCTACCACCAACAGATGCACCCTAGTGAGGAAAGTTATCCTATCCATCCTTTCATGAATATCTGTGGAGAGAACACCTTCAACTAGGAAGCCCTAGTTCTTGGAGCTGCATAGTGCCTTTTTTAGAGAGGCTCTCATACCATGTTATATTTTCTTAATATATGATTAGATTATCTAGGATATTTATCTAAAAGAATAACAAGTACAAAAAAATGCATAAGATGTAAAATATGCACAAGGAACAAATATTTTCATCGGGGAAACCATAAAGGAGAAAACCTCGCAAAATTCTTCAGAATAGTAATATGATCAAAATTTGTAATAAGAAATGTTCAGCAGCTATCTTTCTCTTTTCCTCTGACTATCTCTCTCTCTCATGCACCTTAGAGAGTGTGTGAGATGTGTATAAATGAGGGAGATCGCCTCCCTATTTATACCCTTTCAAGTCACTAACCAAATATAAGACTTGAGCCTACATGTCATCTCACATGTGGCCCACTTATCCTAGAGAGACCACAATTACATATTATATGATATTACACTGGGGAATCCTGCCCCGACTTACAACGAAAGTTGTAACTCAAGGTATAGACACAATTTAGACATAAAAAATGGGTAACACACATCCCTAATCATGGTACAACAACATACAATGATAATATAAATTAGAATATCTTCTGAAGTTACAAATACATCAACACGTGATTGTGGTGGTGTCCTAGGATCAAGTATGGGGCACTATTATTTCATTGATTGAATGACCAACTGCTAATGATAGAGGATTATGCATATGCAAATACCAACCTCCGTACTGATCCTAACTTAGATATTCACAAGGGAGAGGAGTGGGGAGATATCGATAAGAAAGAAACTATGTGCATGTTTTTATATTTTTTATGATTAATTATTTTTATGTGTGATACTAAGACAAGTTTTTCTACTATACAGACATTGGAGCATCCAAAACAGGGGGATCCTCTCCAATTGACAGGAGAGTGGGGGATATATTTGACCAAAACTTTTATATATATACAAACTTATTTTTGCGTATTATCAGATAATTTTACAATGGAATTTTATTTACATGGATCTTATATTTTACACTGCTTAAATGAAAATTTTACATGTTATTTTCAAGTATAAAAATGTCAAGAATGTGTATTATTCCAATCCATAATGTAATTAGTAACTGATTCATTAATTGAATTGAAAGACATTTGGACATGTTGATTGGTAATCAACCCAAATGGCCATTCAAGGAGAGGTACTCTCTAAAATACATGAAGGATTATGGGGCTATTGATGGCGTAGACATGATTTAAATTAGAAACCACTAACTAAGATTCTAAATAAAAAACCATATGGCCAACACTACGAGAGGAAGCTTCGGTCAACAATCCTATCACTACGTGATATTCAATGATATTATTACTAGATGGACCCACGAAAACTCCCCCTGAACTAACTATGTCATGGGACTGGGAATAGAGTACCTAAGCTGCTGAAGTAAGATTCAAGGTATGGAGGCTGGAACCATCTACAAAAACATAGTAATAAGCCATCTACAGACCCAAAAATTGACAAGGAATAAGCACTCATGGATAGGACAAGATTCAAAACCACACCAAAAGTTAATTATACAAAAATGTACAAGGTTCTGATTCGGAAATTATCAATCATAGTACCTTTTTAGGTAAATAATATTGTGAGGATTCCTGAAAGGTATACCGTTGTAATCCACTAGCTGATAGGCCCCTTTCTCTAAGACTTTACTTATGACACAGGGACCATACCACATCGGTTCAAATTTTCCTTTTCCCAATTTGTCATGTTTCTGGCCATATGTCGGGACACGATCTCCTGAATTAAAGACATGAGGTTGAAATAAATTATCATATTATTCCTTAATATGCTTCTTATGTGAATTAGTAGCTATATAAATATCTCGTCACGTTTCATCAAGGTTTGTGAGATAAATAGAAGGTTCTTCCTTGACCGAGGTGTTTGGAAAAATTTTGACAGCTAGTTTCAAGGATGGGATCTCACATTCAATAGGTGAAATAGCTTCCAATCCATAGACTAATTGAGAAGATGTGAATTCAATTGTTGTTTTTACAAAGGTCTTATATGCCCATAGTGCTGAGAACAAAGTCGGGTGCCAATTTGACTTATGTTCACCCACCATCCGATGAAGCATAGTTTTTAAAACCTTGTTAATGTATTTGACCTGGAGATTATCTTGTGGATAGTAGGGAGTTGAATTTTCATGGAAAAAACAAAACTTAGTGCTTAGCTCAATCATCATCTGAGTTTGGAAATGAGATTCGTGATGAGTAACTATGGATTGAGAAACCACAAACATATCTATAACATGATTGAACATGAAGAAGGCGATAATCTTACCATCCTCTGCATATGTAGGAATCACCTCATACCATTTTGTGAAATAATCCATGACTACAATGATGTAACCATGCCCTGAGATGAGGTAGTCTTACAATGCATAAAAGCTATCCCCCATTTGGAGAAAGGTCCAATGACAGGGATGGGATGTCAAGGAGTTTGGTGGGTGTGCTTTTTAAGATAAACCATTTGAAAGGGAGGGATTTTTTTAACCGCCTCATGACAATATTTGAATATTGATGGGTATAAATAACCAGCGCGGAGGATTTTTTGGATTGTAGCCATCCCCAAAAGATGACTTCCACATGATCTAGAATGGCAATCATTTAGAACTTATTCATCCTTGTCATGGGTGAAGCATTGTCATAAGATAGATTCAATACCATGTAGATATGAGGTTTCATTGATAATGAAAGTATTTTGCATGGTGTCGGATATGACGATGATCATCTCAAGATAGGTCAAAATGAAAACACTGATTTTGGATATATACAATGAGATCTCCATACCAAGGATTGGTTATTCTAATAAGGAACGAGAACTCATCTGGAAGTAATTCAATGGGCTCAATTTCCATAGTATCATGAGAAAGGTTAAATGCTAATTCAACAGAGACCAATGACTTTTTGGAAGTAGATTTCACGAACTCAAGGTCAAACTACTACATAATAACAATCTAACCAGTCAGAAAGTAATACATGGGGTTTGGATCTGCAAGGACAGTAGTCATGCGAAGTACAATGTATTGACAAAAATGTTGAATGACTATGTACATTGCCAAAACCATCTTCTCAACATGTGAGTATCAAGTTTCATAATCTAATCGACTCTTACTAAGATAATATATCACATGTTCCTCACTATTTGTAACTTCTTGCACTAAGACCATACCAATGGTAGTAGTGGAAGCTCTGAGACATAGCAAGTAGTCTTTCAAATAATTAGGAAGATGCAATACAAATATTGTGTAATTGCATGTCTATACTGTAAAAATATTTTTGAGCCACAGCATCGCAAATAAATGAAGTGTTCTTTTTCATAAATCACATGTATCCATTTGTCTTTTCTACAAAATTACATAGAAAGTGATGCAGAAAGTTTTCCTTCCCTTGCAAACTTTGAATTTCTTTGATATTAGTGAGTTGGGGTAACGCCACAATGACGACTATTTTCAAAGGGTTAATACGAATACCATCCCTATTAACAACAAATCAAAGTAGATGTCTGGTCTCTACACAAAAAACACATTTTTGCGGATTGAAACATATATTATAGTGGAAACATCTAAGGAAAATGGCCCTAATTTTCCCAGAATGATCATCTCATCGTTGTGAATAGATGGGTAGGTCATCAACGTAGGGTTCCACTATATGCTTGATATCATGGAAAGCATAAGGCATGGCTCGTTGGAATTTAGCTCCAACATTATTAAATTCGAAAGGAATTTTACGGTAGGAAAAGGTTCCACATGTGAAAATAAACTGTGGAAATTGAACCCAAGAGATAGAACAATTACACTCACAAAATTGCTAAGCAAACATGCAAAATTAACACCAAAGGAGACTGAAATTGGAGCATAACACTAATCTGTATTTAGTAAGTGTAAAATATCCAACCTTATGAAGTAGTAGGCTTCTATAATATATAATTACATGAGAGATTCAAATGCATAAATATTCCATTCGAAATATTCTAAAAGCAGGCTTACCAAAACTAGTCAAATCCCCCATAGGTGCGTAAAGAAGTTTCCAAATCTAGGTAGATGCTCACGAATTGGATAATTCAAGTGGGAAAGATAAATGGGGATGGAAAGAAAAATCATACATGCTTTTATTTGTAGAAAAGGAGGGAGGATGACGTGGGAAAAAAAAAGGCAGTTACAACTAGTCTAGCTTTTCCGTTTCCTTCAATGAGAAATAAAACAAGGAAGCTTTACAAAAAAAGTAGATATGCACTTTGGAGAATATATAATAAAGAATACATTCTAAAATAGGTTTCCAATATGTTTCCCAAGTGATCCATGACTTACTTTTAGCATGTGTTGACTTCTAGGACATGTAGAAGCCAACTAGCATAGAGTGGAATCTAGGAACCTAGGTAATAAGACAAAAATGATTAAATTAATGTATAAGGTAGGTAACTATGGGTTGATTATTCTAACACCCCCCATTAATCCTAAACTTATTAGTAAATATCAAAAAAATAGGGCCTATCGAGAAGGCTTAGTACATACTGCTTATCCATACAACCAAGGAAAGAGGCAAAAACCCAGTGGGAAAATCCTCTCTTAAACATGGATAGGAAAACAAAATTTTGAAATATTGTCATCAATCATGCTTCACAGCATGATAAAAAATCCCCAGCAATGATTTGATATTGCTGAATGTTTTCTCACAATTAACTTTGGTGAAGAAATATGCTACTTGTTCTAAAGATGCACAGAAGAGTAGATGAATGGTACCATCATGCACAAGTTGTCTAATGCAGTGCATATGGATCTCAATGTGCTTGGTTTGCTATCTTTGAACTGGATCATTGTAGATTCTAATGTTGCTATGATTATTATATTAGATTATAGTTGAAAACTCTGATTCAAAGCCACATTCTCCAATTATTTCCTGCAACCACAAACATTGAGTTTCTGCATTTACAACTCCTCTATACTCGGCTTCTGTAGATGAGAGTGCTATGGAACACTACTTCTTTCTTGAATATATGATTGGTCCTTCTGCAAGCATGAACACATATCCTGATGTATACTTTCAATCTATGTTGTCACCTGCCCAATCACTGTCAGTAAACCCAATCAAATCAAGATCATATTTTGCTTTGTAGAAGATCCCATGAGTTCTTGTTCCTTGAACAAAGTTTACTATCCTTTTGTCTTCTCTCCAGTGGATCTCATGAGGCTGATCCATGTATCTCTAAGCCATACTAACTGCATAATATAGATCAGTTTGAGTGCTTGTAAGATAAAGCAAATGCCAAATCAATTGCCTATACAGTGTATTATTTACCATAGGAAAAGAACCTGCTTCTTCAAGCTTAAATCCTGAAAAGAAGGGAACTTGCTTGGCTTGCAATATTTCATGTTGAACTTTTTTAGAAAATTCAAGGCATAATTATGCTAATGTACTTTGATTCCATGTTGGTATTGAGCAATTTCAAGACCCAAGAATTGCCTAAACAATCCCAAATCTGTCATAGAAAATGCATGGTTCATTGCATCCTTCAAGGAGGAAATCTCTTTCTTTGAACTTCCTGTAATCAGAAGGTCATCCACATACAAGACAATAAGCATCAAATAACCATGAATCAGCTTCAAATAGACATTACGATCAGAATTGCATCAAACAAAACTCAGTGATAGCAAAAATCCATCAATCTTGGCATACCAAGCCCTGGGGGCTTGCTTGAGCCCATACAATGATTTCTTTAAAATGCACACTAAAGGTGGATTAGAAACAAACCCTTTAGGTTGCTTCATGTAAATATCCATAGTGGTATCTCCATTTAGGAAAGCACACTTCACATCCATGTGATGTACCTCCGACTGCTTCGAAGCTACAATGGCTAAAGCTAACCTTATGGAGTCCATCTTTGCCACCACTGAAAAGGTTTCATTGTAGTCAATACCATATACTTGTGAGTATCCCTTGGCCACATGTATTGCTTTTTATTTCAAAGGTGAACCATTAGCAGAAAACTTAGTCTTGAAATCCCACTTACATTTAACTAGCTTCCTCCCTGGGGATAGATCAACCAGTTCCCAAGTGTTGTTCTTTTGGAGCGAGCTAGACTCTTATTTCATGGATGTTTTCCATATTGGATCATGTGCTGCATATTCATATGTCTGTGGATCTTATTCAACCATCAGATAGTACTTCTCAGAAAATAGAATATCTTTCACACAAAGGGCACTCTCAAATTGAGATCTAGTCCTCCTAATGTCATTAGGATCTAGTCCTCCTCGGCTGTATGAATGGTCTTTGCTGCCCATTTTTGTTTTGTCAGACTGTTATGATCTGTAATCAAATCATAATTGTCAGACATAATAGAATCATCAAACTCATTAGTCTCTTCGCTTACAATGAATGGATCTGGTGGTGAAGAAGACTCTCCAACTTCAACTGCTACTAAAGGCTCTTCTTGGAACTGAACACTTATTTCAATGAAAGATTTGTTAGTGATCAAGTTGATCAGCTTATAACCTTTTGAATATTTATAATACCCAAAAAATAGGCACTCTTGGATTTGGGGTTGCAAAGCCTTCCTCTTTTCTGTTGGAATTCTAGCCGAAGCCTTTGAGCGAAAAATATTGAAATGGGTTACATATGGCTTGTGCCCACTCCAAGATTTGAAAGGAGTCATACCATCAAGATGCTTATGAGGAACCCTACTCTAGATGTAGGATGCATATTTTATAGCCTTAGCCCAAAAGTTTGGTGGCAAAGTCTTAGCCTCCATCATGCAAGTTGCCATCTCCTTCAATGACCTGTTCTTTCTCTCAGTAACACCATTTTGTTGTGGTGTGTAAGGGATCAAATGCTGCATTTGAATACTTGAATATTTAAAATACTGAATGAAATCAGACTTGACATACTCTCCACCATTTTCAGATATGAGGATATTGAGTTTCCTCCCAGACTGGTTTTCAACCTGGGTTTTAAAGACTTTGAAGAGGTCAAAAACTTCAGACTTATGCTTTAGGAAGTGAACCCAACAATACCTGGAAAATTCATCTATAAAAGTGAGTGCATATTTGGCATGACTCATGGACATATGAGGAAATGGACCAGAAATGTCACTATGGATCAACTCAATTGGTGTATAGTTTCTCTCATGACTAGCTCTCTCATACTTGTGCTCTGGGTGTTTTCCTAGGATACAACCTTGACAAACTCCCTTAGAAAACTTGATCTTTGGTAACCCTATGACCATATATTTTTCACTCAAATCAGAAAGATACTTGTAGTTAAGATGGCTAAATATTTCATGCCAAATCTTGCTTTCCTAATTAGCATGAATCAGAAGAGCGGAGGGGTTTGAGTAGGGTAGAAAATGGGAAAACACGTATACCTTCGAAGTGTGATCAACAACACCCTTTGCTATGACTTTACCATTAGAAATATCAGTGATTTCAACATCATCAGGGGAGAAGATGACCTTGTTTGGAGACCCAGTGTGATTCATCTGATACAGTGACAAGAGATTAGAGGCAAGACCTGGAACATACAACACATTATTGAACTTACCATGGTCAATATCAATCCTTCCCTTCCCCAAACTGTCAGTGAGAGAGTCATCTCCCAAATCTATTGGTGGACCTTTCGACATGTCAAGAGAGGAGAATTCCTCTTTTGTTGAAACCATATGTCTAGAAGCTCTAGAGTCTATGATGAAGCTAGGTGAGCTTGATGTGCCGGCAGCCAAGGCATGTACTCTCTCTCTGTCCTCTAAATTTGATCCTCCTTTCCTCTTCTTTGAGCAATCAGGAAGGGAGATATTATTATTCTCCAGGATTTTGGTCAACATGTTAATTTTCTTCTTCATGCAAGATATTTCAGGATGATAGCCCTTACTGCAGTATGTGCACTTGCTCATTTCTCCTTTCTTCTTCTTTTTCTGGGAGTTCTTCTTGGAACCTTAGGGCTCCTCTTGAGACTTAGAATTGTCTCTCTTGTTATCTGGTGGATTTTTATCTTTTTTCTTTCTTTTTGAATTCACCCTTGAATCTCTAGCAACCAAATCTTGGTCTTTGGAAGTTTTGATGGTGCCCATCATCACCAACTTATCTTGTTCTTGTGTGAGGGATTCCATGAAATATTCAAGCTTAGGCATCTTCCAAGATCGAGCTGTCAACTTGGTGGCATAGAAGGTAAAAAAAACACTGAATAGTCAAGGCCAATCTTAGAGAGTATGACCAAAAATAGTTTATCTTCCTTATTTTCTACCCCACACTGTTTCAACTGCAAAACAAGGGCCTTAAACTTGGAACAGTAGAGTTGTAATGATTTGAAGATACTGGGACTTAAGGAGATCGGCTAATTCTTGATTTGATGTCCTCTCATCTCATTTGTATTTCCAAAAAGCTCTACAATATTCTCCCACACTTCATTAGATGATGGCAATCTGTCAATATGGAAGAGGATCTCCCTTGAAATGATCAAACATAAAAGACCATAAGCCTCATCCCTCTTGTTGTGCCATTTGATTTTATCTGCAGCTGCATTGGGGTCTGCCTCAGTTGCCATAGTAACCCTGTAGATACCATTCTCTCTCAAAAATATCTCCATCTCAGCTTTCCACTCAAATAAATTGAATGGAGTCAAGATGATCTTCTGAGATTGGTCCATAGCTCAGAAACGGTGCCCTTCAGTTAGCAGAATATGATCCCAATCAATATGTCAAACCTACAATATCAATATGGAAGGAGATAAATCAATATAAAAAGGATATTATACCATGTGGAAATTGAACCCAAGATATAGAACAATTACGCTCACAAAACTGCTAATCAAACATGCAAAATTAACACCAAAGGAGACTAAAATTGGAGCATAACACTAATATGTATTTAGTAAGTGTAAAATAGACAAATTATGAAGTAATAGGCTTCTTTAGTATATAATTACATGAGGTATTTGAATTCATAAATATTCCATTCGAAATAGTAAAAAAGAAGGCTTACCAAAACTAGTCAAATCCCCCATAGGTGCATAAAGAAGTTTACAAATCTAGGTAAGTGCTCACGAATTGGATAAGTCAAGTGGGAAAGATAAAGAGGGATGGAAACAAAACTCATACATGATTTTATTTGTATAAAAGGAGGGAGTATGACGTGGGAAAAAAACAAGGCAGTTACAACTAGTCTAGCTTTTCCTTTTCCTTAAATCAGAAATAAAACAAGGCAGCCTTACAAAAAAAGTAAATATGTGCTTTGGAGAATCTAGAATAAAGAAAGAATGCTAAAATGGGTTTTGAGGATGTTTCCCAAGTGCTCCATGACTCAGTTTTATCATGTCTAAGGTAGGTAACTATGGGTTAATTATTATAACATAAATGTCATGTTATGTTGATTGGTGGGAAATATCTCAATCTGATTATAGCCAAAAAATCCATCCATAAAGGACAAGATAATTGTTCCAACATAGTTTTTGACAATTTGATCGATCTAGGTGGTAGGGTAATTATCGTTGGGATAATCCATATTCAGATCCCTAAAATAGATGTAAAGCCTAATAGTTCCCTGCTTCTTCATAATGGGAACAATATTAGATACTCATTCTTTCAATGGAATGGGGTAGGAGAAACCAACCTTAAAAACCTTTTCAACTTCAGCTTTAATAGTTGTAGCTTTTTGAGCGTGGACTTGTTGGAGTTTCTGCCTAATAGTTTTTTGCGGCTGGATAAGTATCGATCTCATGGGACAAAAATCAATGGATCAATCCCAGGAATTTCCTTGTAACTCTAGGAAAAAACATATCGATATTATTTGAAAAGGGCCATATAAATTTCATTTTTAACTGTTGAACAAGTGTAGCCTACATGAACATGTTCAACAGTTCCAGGTTTCACCGATATGTTGATGGGGATAGTCTGAGTAACATTACACTTATTCCCTTCAAAATTATCATTTTACAAAAGTCTCAGAGGTGGCTAAGAATTTTCAATGATATCAAAAGTAATGAAAGACAAAAAACCAGGCTCTACCATATTGGAATTAGGAAGGAAAAAGGATTTGTGATGATGGTATTCCCATCGATATTCATCCAACTCATAATCTCCATAATGGACTCATCTAAAGTAAAATTATGCAGAATATATTCGAGACAAGAGAGATGAAAATATAACCAATAAGGTTGACAGTAATGATATAATTATACTAAATGGTGGTAATTGATATATACATCAGAAGTGGATTGAATGAAATTATACAAGGCTTTGGGAGGACTCAGAGAAGGTGTATCAACAATTGCTTTGTCTTTTGACATATCATTAGCAGTGGAGTATATCATGTTCACTGAGGAAACTATAGATGTAGGACATGAATAATTATATGGAAAGACTCCCATAAGGGTAGAGTCTTCTAGAATCATGACCCCTACATTCTAATATGAAGGGGGTGACTGCCCCAATAAAGGAACATTATGTGTTGTGGTGGAAGTGACATCTAAGGAGAGGAAATCAAGTTGAACAATCGCCACAATCTTTCCTTTGTGGGGAAATTGGAGAAAATCGAATACTGATGAAGTGATTTCCGTCATGGAATAGAACCATTTCCTCCCCAATAAAATGGTGTAATATAATCGTGATTCGACCACCTCTACCTGGATAGAGACATTTTTCCCCTTATTTCAGTGGACAAAGTCAATAACAAGATGTAGGGTTGAAAACCTCATCTGTTAAAAGATTTCAATGTAGTTGGCAGACAATTAAACTTAGGATAACCAATGGCTCTCCAACAAGACTATTATAGTTGATTTTACCACACTTTACATATCATGTTTTTATGGCTTATCCTTGTTCCTATGCAAACTCTTTGGATCCCCTTTTCTCAGTGAAACTTTGGTACTTCATAGAATCCCATTAAAATTTCATGTTTAGGGTTCTATGCGGGTGAGCAGCTTATAGGCCACGTGTACACACATGTTTCTCCACTGTGACCTGCGTACATTGGAAAATGTGCTCAAAACAAAAATATTTGGAGTTTTCCTTCATCAAGTAACAAATAACTTAACTCTTGGCCTTCTATATTCATGGAAGCACTCTGACTCAACCCTTCACTTCTTATTGATGGGATATATATTGAGCTATTTTGAAGCATAGAGGAGGAGGAGAACTTGTGAGAGAAAAGAACTATAGTGGATTTGTGCCCCAATATTGCATACTTGATTCTAAATCCCTTTATCCTTGGAGAAGCCAATAGTGCTCTTTTCCAAGCTTTCCTTTGTCTTGTGATCTTTCCTTCATATGGATTATTGAAGTGTGGAGGCCCAAGTGGAGGACTTAGTTTCTCAATTTTGACGAGGTGCCGACAAATGTTGTCATTTGTATCTTTGTTCATATTTAGTAGACATGTCCATTTCTAGTCCATTATATGTGTAACTATGAATATTTTTATCCATGGATGTAGTTTCTTTGATTATATATGGGATTTGAATATTCTAGAGTAGGTTCTAACACTTAATTTCTATCATGCTTTTATGTTTCATTGTTATTGAGAATGAAATTTAGGTGCAAGTGTGATTGAAAGCTTGACGGATATCTTCTATGAACATCCGGAATAAGGTATGCTTATCATACCTTAGTGTTGTACATGTTTATCTCTTTATCATATTGGAAGTGGATTGATTTCTAGTATCATACTATTTGTTGTGGTCCACCCCTAAGCGATATAATTTTTTTTTCGTAACAGAATTGGAGGCTCCACTAGGGACTTTCCTTTTTGTCGTGTTTTGGATGCATAATGTACTTGATTTTTTCTTCACTTTTCTGTCTTTCTGTGTCGCATTGGGAGTATGTTTTCCCATTGGTATTACCTTGAAGTGATTTGAGTCTTGTCCTACCTTTTTACCACATATCTCTTTCTATACGTAGGTCATAGAGGTAGCAGTCACGTATACACATGAGATGTAGTACTTACAGCCGCGTATACACATGATTTTTTTGTGAACAGTCACATACATCCATCCTTATGATTGATATCTTGATGTTTGGGAGATTTTGGGTGGGTTTGGGGTGTTGTTTATTATTCTTGGGTGCATGTGGTGCTTTCTTATTGTTTTTTTGCTTACCACATACGTCTTTTTCTTCGCATTTGTTTAAAAGTTGTTCTTGTCATTTATCTCCTTTTTGTTTTGTCATTAGTGCATTAGGATTCTTGGTCTCAGTGTATTTCTTGGATTGTCTCTGATACTTGTTGCATGGTATGGGAGTTTGTAGAGTCTGTTTGTTGCTTTTGCATATCATTATAATTAAAATAAAAAAATATTTTTAAATCTGACATGTTTTTTGTCGGAGGAGCAAGTTGATAAGTCGACTTGAACGATAGCCGACTTAGTTGATCAGCCAATTAATTCGGTCGGCCGACTAAACTAGAGATTAGGTCATCCACCTGAGGTCGTGTCGGTTCACCGAACCGACAGGTAGTTATTTTGTAACTGTTTTGTAATAATATATATTAGGCTGTTGAGCCAGATGAGAACTCGGTTCAATTCTCTATATTGTATGGACCCTCTCATGCTAATATAATCTGTTATTCAATCTATTAGTTCTTGTCTCTTGTCTCTGTTATGTATGTATGTTTTAGCATGTATTATTGGTAACCTTATGTGATCTATCCGATTACAACAGTAGTGACAACCCCAACAATTGTCGAAGTCTGTGTATAGAAAATACCAACCATCAGACTTCACAGCCCATGAAGACCAGGCACATCATAATGACTACTAAGACAGACAAAGAATTTTGTACCTCCTTGTTTCTTCAGGACAAAGAAATGTTTTGTTCACGAGGGAGATGTTGGAGGAGCAAGTCGATAAGTCAACTTGAACAATAGCTGACTTAGTCAACCAACCGACTAAGTTTATCAGCTGACTAAGTCAGTCGGTCGACTAAACTAAAGATTAGGACAGCCACCTAAGGTCGTGTCAGTTCACCGAACCGATGGGTAGTTATTTTGTAACTGTTTTGTAATCATATATATTAGGCTGTTGAGCCAGATGAGAACTCAGTTCAGTTCTCTTTATTCTATGGATCCTCTCATGCTAATATAATCTATTATTCAATCTTTCAATTCTTGTCTGTTGTCTCTGTTATGTATGTATGTTTTATCATGTATTATTGGGAACCTTATGTGATTTGTGAGATTACAACATTTTTTTAATTATTCACTTGCATTGAAATGGTACTTAAATTGGGTTTTCCAAGATGAAATAGTGTTCAGGATTTCATATAAGAATGATTTCTTTGACATTTGACAGTAAATTTGTGCATTTGATGTAGTGGAATATCCTTTCTTCACATTTAAAGACAAACTGCACTTGGAATTGTTTTTTAGGTGTGCCTATGTATTTCACTACTGAGTCATAATATCGCTAGTTGCACGTTCATTACCCTTGAGTAATCATAGCCTCAAAATTAACACTTAACTTAAAATGGATTACAATTTTTATTTGATAGAGGTGCACTAGCAAGCTTAGGTTGTAGAGTCTTGGAATATAGTGTCATGAGTAAATTTTTCCAAGAATATGAAACAAAACAATCAGGTGTTTTTCCACGTGAGAAGAGAAATCCTTGGTATAATTAGTGTTCTAAGGAGGATCCTCTTAAAAAGGAATTTAGAACGAGGCAACACACATGTTAATGGTGGGGATAACCACTTTACACTTTCTATTGAGCATCAAAGATATTTCCATGATCTTATTTGTATCTGGGGCTTTTGAAGTACCTTTGGTGCTTTTCACATTTGGGCTTTGTTACCCTTCCCATATGGTATATCTCATTGGATACAATCCTCTTGAGCATTAGTTATATCGAGGTGACCTTAGTTTCCTTACCTAGGTATCACAAGGGTTACTTGTAGAGTTTATTTTATGAGTGTCCTAGCCCGGTAGTGGTCGGACAACACAGTCTCTATGTGCGTTGAAGTTGAGGGCCACTATAATTGCTTAAACTCCTTTGCTTCTTGTCTATGGGACTCTCAAGCCTCTCCTAGGAGAGACATACATGCTGCATTTGGGAGCTCACTTATCCTCCCTCTTGTATTGTTTGCATATTACTTAGATTTACTTAGGGGTGTGCTCTTTGTGCACTAGCTTTGTTTAGGGATCGCAATTGTTTGAGTCTTTTTTATTTTTTTGGATTCATCGTTGATAAGGTTCTAGTGCTTCACTGATATCAATGTTTATCAGGGATTTTTCCTTGTGGATATCCTCCTCCTCCTTGGTAGACGACTACAATTTCTAGGAGAACTTTTACACACTATTCTCATCATGAGTACTACACATAAGAACCCAAATATCCCTCATTCTCTATCCTCCAGAATGGGGAATTCTACCAGTTTGAGATTTAGGACTCTGGTTTACACAAACCCCCATGGGGCTTGTACTTCCTATAACAAAGGACCCCATCTATTATATTTTGCATTTGATTATCGAAGGTCTTCCTCATGAAGGTCGTGAAATGAGACTCATCATATTCCCTCTAGAACAGGACCTTTTAGATTTGGCATGCCATATATTACAATCCCATCATCTTCCATTGATCGTATTATTGAACATGGTGTTAGGTCTAGGGAAATTGTATAACCTTTTATTTCTGATAGATTTGGGAGTGGTCATATTGCTCCTTCTGGACCATTCATGCGAGGATTTTCACTTGGTATTAAAACTAGTATTCACTCCTATTGAGGTGACCCTAGACATGTGAAATTTGAAGGAATTTATTACATTCCATCTTATACTCCAACATCCACCACACATGTTTCATGAAATTCCTTCTGTATGATTCACCCTCCTAATTACCCACATGGTCCTTTGATATGTGGTGCTACATCTAACCGTGTTGTTACCTCATCAATTGGTGTTGTTGGGTTGAGAGGTTATATGCCTCCTTATATCTCTCTGGGTCAACTTTTTTATCAATGCTATAAATATGGTTATGTGACAGCTCATTCTCTAGGTATACCCAACTATAATATTCCCATGCATCCTTTTATGGCTCATACAGGAGGGGTTTATTATCCAAGTGGCCAAGGTCATGACCTTTACTACAATCAGCCTTATATGAACTAGTCTTTTCAAGGAGGATGGAACCAGATGGCACAACCTAGGATCCCTTTCTCAGCTACATTGAACTTACTTGACCTTTTAAAGCTGACCAATGATCCTATATCTCATGATCCAATATGCTCAGTTGTTCTTGCCAATATTCCTTTAGGCATTCCAAAGTTTGAAGGTAAGAGTAGCGAGGACATTGGAGAGCATGTAACTACTTTCCACCTATGCATCTCTCTAAACTCATTGAACAATGAATTTTTTTGTCTACGACTGTTTCAATGTACCCTCACAAGTCCTTCCATGAAATGGTATGTAGAGTTTCCTGGGGGAACATATCAGATGCTTAACAGTTTATCCATGAATTTTATTAACCACTTTCAATTATCGGTACATTTATGGTTCAGCCATTGAGCTCTTGTCGAATTTTCAGCAAGATAAAGCCACACACATATTTGACCATATTTAAGAGTGGTATAGAATAAATAGGTTGATTAAAGCAAACATTCCACCTAAGTTTTTGTTGGAATGGTTCCTAAAATATTTCTTGCCTTGTATTGTGAAGGATGTTTTGACGTCTCGGGTAATGAATGAGGATCGGGCTACCTTTAGATCTCGATAGTTAGAATTGATTTATGCTTAGTTTGGGATCCTTTTATGAGATTATCCCTGACATGCAATAGTAAAAATTTGAACATAAGTTTAAACATGGGCCACAAGCCGATGGTATTGTTGGATCCACGAGTACCAATGTCGTAGACAAGGTTTCGAATCAATGAATTTTTTTTCTATTAATCAGTATGTGACCGGACAAGATATGTATTTGTCCCATCGCACCCAATCATTGGATGTTATTTTGGTACATTTGTCAGACTATATAGGTAAACAACAACCCGAAAAGAAAAAAAAAAGAAGGGAAGAAACAATAGAAGGGGTGGGAATAGGAAGAAGAGCCAAAATGATGACAAGAAAGATGGCAATGTTGGGGGAGACAAGAATTATAAGAGGAATTAGAGGAAATTTCAACTCAAAATGGGCCTCCTAAAATGAACTAACAAAATAATAGTTAAAATAATAAAATATTTTTTTTTAATTTTGGAGGAAGAAAAGAAAAAAACTATTTTTTTGTTTGTATTTTTGACATATCTCCCCGTTTTTTTACTCAAATTTCGATCGGGATAGCTTGTTGGATGCGGAATTAAATTCTACATCCAACGAGTACCCACTCGGCATACTTTTGACGGACCCTGCTACCCCAAAAACAAGAAATACCTGAAAAAATAGAATGATGATGTCATCATTCCATTTTTTCAGATATTTCTTGTTTTTGGGGTAGCGGGGTCCGTCAAAAGTATGCCGAGTGGGTACTCATTGGATGCGGAATTTAATTCCACATCCAACGAGCTCTCCCGATCAAAATTTGAGTAAAAACACGGGGAGATATGTCAAAAATACAAACAAAAAAAGTAGTTTTTTTTATGATACCTATCCCCAAATTTATATTAAAAAAGTGTTTAAGACCTATACGGTATTTCAAATTTAAAGCAATTTCATTGGCTAACACATGATGACATGGAATTTGAGTAAAATTTAAAAGGCCCATTTTGAGTTGAAATTTCCTCTAATGAAGGTTAAATTTTGTTCCAATATTTGTGGGGGAGACCATCTCACATACTTGTGACCCTCTATTGAGGAGGCCTTGAATTTCATTGCATAGAGCCCATCTTTGTTTACTGATCCTTTACCTCATAATCAAAATATGGATACAAGGAGCATGGATGTCGGAATTACTTTTAGTGGAAATAAAAACCCACCGAATGTAGAAGGTGGGCATGGGTGTATCAACATGATATCTGTCACGAATGTTGTGACTCACACAAAATATTATCGTTAGTCACAATCCAACTTGGGTAGATATACTACACCTCATGACAATTATTTTCATATTGATAATCCTAAATCCATACCTCGCATACCTAAAGGATTGTTAAAGCGCTCATGGCACAAACCTAATGCTTGAACTTTCTAGCCGCTATTATATTGTCGAGGATTTGGTTCAGAATCCGTGAGTGATTCCCACTCTTAAAGTTCTTCGAAATTGTCCTTGGCATAGGAGAGAATTGTTGACCACTCTTGGGGTGATTGATCGTAGCCCTTCCACAGTATTTAGATTTGAAACCGACGAGGTCCAACGTGTATTTTCTTACCATGTGGATTTATTAGTCCATTTTGAGTGTCTAAATAACACCATGAAGCACACAGTCATTGATGAAGGTGTTGCGGCCTCTGTGATGCCTTTGACGTGTTGGAAATCCCTTGGCTCACCCATGTTGTCAAAATATATGACCATGTTTACTGCATGTAATGCACATTCATTTTTGTTGCATGGTATTATTTCTTCTCCTCAATTCCAGTTGGGATGGAAGACCATGTCGATCGAGGTTGAGGTGGTTGATGCACCCCTTGACTACAACCTTTTACTAGCCTGGAATTTGATTTAAGCTATGAAGGTGGTCATGTATTTTGTTTTTTCGTGTCATTTGATTCTCTTTTTAAGATAGGATTGTCATGATCGAGAAAATTTCATTCCATATTTCCAATGTGAATGCATCATCAAGATCCACCATCCCAGCTATTAACAACTCTCAGTCAGCAAATGAGAATATTGGTGTTGGAATGTATCCATCATTGATGGGATATTTCAATATTTCAGCACCAATCCTAGCTATTGGTTCCACTCTTGGTAGTGATTCATTGTCATTGATTTCAATCTCATTTCTCACTATGTATTTGGATGACCCTTTGACTCTCCCTTCTCTGAGCACTTAGGATGAGGACCCTAGAACTACCAAGAAAAATATGTCATTGTCTGTGGTGAAGGTTTCTTATCAAGTTGTTATTGATCTCATTTTAGACACTGGTCCTTCCTCTTCATAGATGGAGGAAGAGGATATCTTTGCACTTCCTTCTTGGGTGGTTGCATCATCAAGAACACATGATTTCCTTGATGATATTCTTCCTTCAAATGATGAAATTCTTGAGGCCATGAATGGTCTTGAATGGACTCTAGAGGAGTCGCACCATCGCTCTTACTTCCTCCCGAAGCTTGAATGGATCGAGCGTGATGGTTTTAGGATGACCCTTAGCTAGAATGTTGGTTATCCTGTGCTCCCATCAGGCACTCATGGTGTATATGCTGAAGAGAACATGGCAAATTTATCACCTATGATTCCCATCAAAATTTTGTAGATTCCTGGTAAGATTAAAATGTTTACATCGGTGTAGATTTTTCTCCCAGTGAAATTAAGACATGTACACTAATATTTTTAAAGAATTTCATGACGTTTTTGCTTGGTTGTATGACAAGATGCTATTGATAAAGCCTCATATTATCAAACATGAAATTAAAACATATCCTAATGCTAAACATGTTCAACAAATTTTATGTGCAATGAACCCTCGTAAAGAGCCCGCCATAAAGGCTGAGATAGAAAAGTTACTCAAAGATGGATTTATCTATCTGGTTCCCTTGATTGGATCGGTATCCAATACCGTTATAGTGGACAAAAATAAGGGAACTATCTGTGTATGCAAAGAATTCAGAGACCAAAATAAATCTTGTTCAAAATATAATTTCCCCACACCATTCATAAACCATATTTTGGATGAGTGTGATGAGAGCAAAGTATTATCATTTATGGACGGTTTGTCCATGGGGTACGTTTGCATACTGGACGATGTCATTCAGCCTTAAAAATGCCAGATATACCTTTCAACAGGATATGACCTTTTTTTTCCATGCCCTTAAGCATATAATCAAACTTTATTTGGATGATTTAGCTTCTCACTCTGGTCTGAGAGTGGATCATCCATATCTCTTGCGCTTGGTTTTCGAAATATGTCACCATTATCAAATCCATTTAAACCCTCAAAAGTTCATCATTTGTGTGAAAGTGGATCATTTATTAGGGTTTATCATATCCAAGAAGGGAATTAGGGTTGATCCTTTCAAGGTTGAGGAAATACTTCGATAGTCTCCCCCGCACACAATTAGATATATTCAATTTTTCCAAGGGATTGCTAACATATTACAGAGACTTATTGTCAATTTAACCAATTGATTGACCAAGGGTTTTATGAACCTTTTGAAGAAGGATACTCTGTTCATATGGGATTAGAGAGCCCAAGAGTCCTTCGATGAACTTAAAAAATCCTTTGCATCAGCCCCCGTGTTTAGTCCACTAGACTATAGCCATGATTTCCTATTATATGTGGTCGCCTACTAAGAGAAGATTGGCATTAGGGGAGTTTTGAGGTAAAAATGGGCCTCAAAACAAAAACTGTACCATTAAAATTCACTTTATAAGAACCAATAGGATTCAATATGATGATGTCAACCATAAGGATAAAATTTCTAAAAAGAAATGGAGGGAAAAAAAACTATTTTTTATTATCGTATTTTTGACATATCTCCTTACTGGTTCACCCAATTTTGACTTTCAGGACTTGTTGGATACCGAATTTGATTATGCATCCAAAGCATACCCACACTACATATTCCTAAGGTACTTAAGACACCCAAAAATGAAAATTTCAATAAAAAACGTATTTTAATATGAAAATACGTTTTTTTATTGAAATTTTCATTTTTGGGTGTCTTGGGTACCTCATGAATATGCAGTGTACATATGGGTTGGATGATGAATTAATTTCTGCATCCAATGAGTCCCAAGACTCGAAATTCAGGTGAACCTATAAGGATATATGTCAAAAATACAGTAAAATAATATTTTTTCTTTTTCCTCTCCAAAATTTAGAACTTTTGTTTTATTATTAGAACTCTTTTTTTATTATTTCCCTTATGAGGCTCATTTTATTCCTCAAAACTCACCTAATGGATGGCTCCGGTTCAAGAGAATGATGAGCTCCAAGATCATATTATCTATTATCTTAGCTGGAATCTCATTGATGCACAACTTGGATATAGTCACGTCGAGAATCTATCCTTAGTGAATGTTCAAGCAGTACAGTGGTTGAGACATTAAATACTGCTTCGCCAGACTACGGTCATTGCTCATATCAATCTGTTTCAGTTTTTCTTGACTAAATGAATGATAAGGGGGAAGTACAATAAATGGATTGTTATTTTGCAAGAATTCGATATTGAGTTTGTTTCGACAAAGTCGAAGAAGTCGTTAATTTTTGTGGAGCTCATGTCTTATCTCCCTAGTTTGGATGAAGATGAGATTCATGAATATTATTTTATGGTTGAGCATTTATTCTTTATTTCGATCGTGGACCCTTGGTATGGTGACATCATCATATATCTTCATACTTTGAATTTCCCTCCTCACTTCTCGCGGGTTGACCATCAATTTTTATGACATAATGCTAATATCCACCTTATTATCAGTGACACATTGTATCGCCAGGGGTTGGATTCCATTTTGAGTTGGTGTTTGGCCCATTATGAGGCTAAGGATGTGCTAAATTATTTCCACAATGGCCCATGTGGTGGCCATTTTTATTGTCTTGATAGAACTCAAAGTATCCTTAGAGTATGTTATTTATGGCACTTGATATTTAACTATTGCATTAATGTGGTCAAGCGGTGCCACCCTTTCCATGTGTTTGTGAAAAATGTGTTTTCGCATCCCACCCCATTACATCCTATTGTGACTATCAGTCCCTTCATCAAGTGGGGGGTAGACTTTATGGATTGCAACATAGCTTCAGCTGGGGGAACCATCATATTATAGTGTTCATGTACTATTTCACAAAATGGGCAGAGTCTATGCCTACTATTAAATCTGATAGTGAGATAGATGCTCATTTCATATTCAATAAGATTATCACTCTGTTTGGGATCCCAAAAGAACTTGTCACCGACCATGGCAGGAACATATAAAATAAGATGATACATGAGTTAGCTTTGAAACTGGGGTATAAAAAAGAATACTCTTCTTCTTATTACCCTCAAGCGAATGGACAGGTTGAAGCAGTAGATAAATCCCTTAAGTCCATTTTGCAAATAATTGTTACGCAAAGAAAGACTAATTGGCACATTATGCTTTACGCTGCTTTATGGGCTTACCAAACCGTAGTTAATACTTCCACCAGGTTTTCCACATATCAACAACTACGTGGGGTGGAGATGGATTTACTTGTTGGATGTGAAATTCCCTCATTGAAACTAGCCATAGAGATTTTACCAAAAACTTTGGATTTGGAAGAATGTTTGGTCCACTTCGATCGTCATGATGAGCAGTGTTGGGATGTTGTAGTGGTTCTAGAGATTAATTAGTGTCGCATTAAGGAACAATATGAAAAGTATGTTCATTGATGTATATTTAATGAAGGTGACTTAGTCACCTTGTATGACCAAGCTAGCAAACCGCTAGGGGCGAGTAAGTTCAACACCATGAAGTCACTGTGTATGACTGAGCTAGCAAACCACTAGGGGCGAGTAAGTTCAACACCATGTGGCATGGAACTTACATGGTGAAACAGGTATTAGAGAAAGGCTCCTATGATCTAGAATATTATGAAGGGATTTCCTTCACGCGGCCTAGAAATGGGATCTATATCAAAAAATATTATGCCTAACTCTCATCCAAGGATGATATCTCATATATTATTTTAGATTTTGCATAGCTTTGTTTTTGGCCCCCTTCTATTATTATCGGTTTGTTAACATGCTTCCTTGTTTTGGGGCAGATGTCGACAAAGTATTTGATATACATAGGATTCGTGGATGGTGTCAACCACCATACCCATAAATTAGCTTCTATTTCTTGGGTCATCTATGCACCTAAGTATCATGTGGTGTCTTCGAGAGGTGTATTCCTATGGCCATCATCAAACAATGTTTTTGAATGTATCACCATGATTTAACTACTATGTGATGTCATTTCCAATGGCCTTCAATCTCTTGAGGTCCATCTTGACTCACAACTAGTTCTATCACAATTAAATGGTTTGTACGGTATAAGGGATCCTACTTTATTACGAAATTTCTTGCGTGTAATGTTTTTAGAATGACAATTTGACTACATAACATATATTCATATACCTAGCTATACAATCATGTTTTCGATTCATATGCAAAATATATTCTTGTTTGGAACTTGTCACATCAATAATGAAGCATACACATTCCATTCACATTTAAACACACATGTAAATACATCAAGATGACCATTGTAAGTTTTTTTATTTTATTTCCGAATATAGTTCAAAATGGTGGCATAGTACAAAATATCATGATACAAAATTGGGGCTTTAAGCCACCAAAAAACTATATGGTCAATACAAAAAGTTTATCAAGGAATATCTGCCTGTGGGCCGGGGTGATGATCATAATAGAAAACAACTGCATTGGCCAAACTTTGGAATAGTCTTACCCATGGTCGGGATACTCCTAGTACATTTCATTGCATAGCCTCGAGAAATTCCTCGACTTACACCATGGGTACCTTGTGTGTCAACCTAGAGAAGTTGTCTTGTATGTTTTGGAGAATCCACTCCACATATGCACTAATCATCTCATCCCCTCACCCCCTCCAAGGATGTCAAGGGAATCAATCTGTTCAACTCTAACCTACATATACATATACATGATCAATGTCAGTATGTGATAGCACCAAAAAAGTTGTTTTTGATTTCCTTATATATCAAAAATACAAAAAAAAATAGTTCAATTTTTTTTGTTTGGATTTTACCTATGTCACTGTATGTGGCACACAATGGTAGTGGCATGTCTAGGTCTCTTCAGAATTCGATCCCTACATAGGAATATTCATCCACAACCATGATCTGTCGCCTCCACCAGTGGTAGAAGTCTGGTGGGAAAGGACTAGGTGTCCATCCTCCCCCTGACTGCTGCATCACCTCCGCCCAACGAGTTTGGGTCATATCTCGAACACTATGTGGAGGAACCTTGACTCTTGGGATAAGGCCTTATACGTGCTCGTAAAAATAAACTTCTATAATGATGGAAAACCCAAATTTATTTGTCCTTCCTAGCTTGAATTCTGTTAGTTGGTGTTTCATAGAGCTTAGTAGTGATGTTCTCCAATCATACACTATAGGTCTCATACACTTTACTACATATAACATGAGAGGCCTGGAAGCCTGATGGAGTGATGCTAAACCTGTTATTCCAACTAGTACCAGAATGATCACCTTGATAGTTAGGCTCTGGACGAATTTCATTGAAACCCAACTTCTGATGTTCTCTATATCCGGAAGACAATATACAACTATATACTCCTCGATGGTGATCCATCCACCAACCCCACGAGCTCGCAAGTTTACTACCTCTCCTCAGTGTGATAGTCCGGTAATGAAGTAGATATCTTCTACTTCTAGTCTAAGGGGCATCCCATCTAGCTGAAAATCCTTTGTGTCTGGTTCCTAGTAGTGAACAAACATCTGAATAAGTCTTGGTTGGGCCCTCAAACCCCCAAGATTCCAAAACTTGTACAATACACATATTTTTAAAGCTTGTTGAGCATTTATTTCTCAATGCAATTACCTATCCACATCCTCATGTTCATTCTCACTCCATTCCAGCACCATCCTGTCAAAAAACATTCAATTTTAATGAGTTTTTTCCATTAAATTGGGTATACATGGCCCCATACTCGACTTTTATTCGTAACAGTAGAGTATGTACAAGTGCAGGATATTATTTACCTGTGTACATAAGGAATTATACATGACCTGATATCTTGTGACCCACATGGCCCCAACTACCCATTTATGGTTGTCTTAAACTAGAAAATACACCACAGAAACTAAATATAAATGCATGGAATGGATGAAAAATGAGAGTAGAATATACCTGGTCCTAATGGCTCATGATTTCGTTGCTCCTAGATCCCAAATCAATGTTTAAATTTAATGGTCCAAATGGATGCAAGTGCACTATTTGTGGTTAAAAACAAAATGGTATGGTGAAAATCTCAATTTTTACTATTTATAAAAATTTCTTTTACTATTTTATAAATTTCAATTTTTACTATTTATAAAATTTGGTATGGTGAGATAGTCTGTATTTAAAATTATCCGGATCTAAATCCCCAAGAACTGACAACAATTTTTTACGTTGAGCAAGAAAAGTTTGGAGTACTTCTAACTTGGACATAGCGAAGGGTTCCTGAGCCAAATCTTCAACGACATTATAAAATTGGGTAGCTTGAGCACTAGGATAAAACATTGATTTTTGGATCGTACTCTTGGGAGGACGTAAAATTGCATCACATATTGGTTTTTGAATGGTAAGATGGATAGTGGAAGAAAACAAAGAAGGAGAAGGATTAGTAGAAGGAACCTTATCAGAAGAAGAAACTTCATCCTTTTTCTCTATAGGTTTGTCATATGTATTTGTTTACATAGTTAATCAAACCGTTTTGACGGACATTATCTTGATTTATTCCATGGAAGAAGATGTAACATGTAAATATGCATGGTATATCAATTGTTGTTGCGATGGGAAAGGGTTGGTCAGCACCATCGATGCATGATTATTCTTTAAAAATATATTAACCTATACACATCTAGGACATTCCTTAGTGAAGCGGCCATCTCTGCACAAGAGGAAAAAGTACTTAGATTGCCTATTTGGTTTCAACTCATTCTTTGGAGTCGTAGTATTTGGGTTCTCTTGTTTGTTTCTAGGTTTTTTGGATTTCCCTTTACCATTTTTTTTATTCCCAAGTGATTGTGAGGATTGTACTGCATTCACTTCAGTGAAAAAAACAGGAGTTAAGGTCATTAAAGGATCAGAAATCCATTTCTTCGTGGGTTTCATTGTGGATTAGGGCCATATTGAACCCACAACGCCATCCACGGGATTTTCAGAGGGTGGCTTGGAAATATTAATGTTAGGATGAGGAGCATGAGGGATCAATTCATACAACATTTATGACTGGGAGTAAACCAAGTCAAAGTATTCTTCATGGTTTACAACTAGTTCCTTGGTAACACCACCTCCCATAGCCATGTCTATGGTGATGGAGGGAAACAATGAATTTGTGAACCAGTCAACTAGAAACTCGAACTGGATATTTGATCAACCTTCATATCCTCCTCCACTCATGAATGTGAATAGATATGTGGGTGGAGGTGGTTTGTCAAAGAGAATTCAAAATATCAGTATCGATCTCATAATGGATTAGGAGCTGAAAGTGTGTAATAAATGTTGTTTCCAACGAGTTAAAATCCACAAATGAGTGTTGTGGGAATTTGATATATCATATTGTGTTCGTACCAGTTAATGTTCCCTTGAAGAGCCATATACGAATGGATTCATCCATCAATGAGTTCGATGAACACCATAAACGGAAGGTCATTACATGATTTTTGGGATATTCAGATTACTTCTTATCAAACTTTGGGATGTATTACAGTAAATTAACTGGAATGAAATTCCACAATGGGTCATGTAGAATGGGATCATTGATTAATTTCGACAAATATGGAAAATACAATATTTCCAAAAAGGGTTTTCCTATTTGGTTACATGTAGTTGTAATATTGATATGGCATGGGAACTCCAGTACGTGACTAGGGTTGTCCATGGTAACCTACATATTGTTGGTAGTTGGGAATGTTTTTCCCTACTAATGGTTTAATAGGACTAGGTTCGACTTGATGTTGATAAGAAGGTTGCGTCCATTGATTTGAAAGACCACCTAGATAAGGTACATATAGGGTGTTATTATAGCAATTCCCACTGTAGTATTGACCACCAACATACAGTTGTTGAGCTTGATCCCAAGAAGATGTAGGAATTTGTGCAAAATATGACCATAACCACTAGATCCTACAATTGGAGGCATGGTTCTCAAAACATTATGCCAAAAAGACACATAAAGGCCTATTGAGGCCTAGAAATTCACAGGAAACAACAACAAGGGATTCTACCCAGTCAACGTTCCCAACTATCCCGTGATCGTTTGGTGTAGGGAATCCGTCCGGTTTGCTGTTCGGCTACCGTAGGTCAAGTGACAAAAATAAAAGGTTTTACTGGTTGCGGCCCGGTCCACCGTGTATATTTTTGTATTTTTTGACTTTAAGTGTGATATACAAGTGCCTATCTAAGATGCAGGTCGATTGAGAATACAAGGAGTGTTCACAATGTGATGCGTAGGTTCTTACCTCTTGTCTTAGACTCTCTTGCATCTAAATCACACACACAGCAAGAAATTAAAACTAACTACCTAACCTTTCCCTAGGGAGCAAGATTATCACTTATTAATGAGTAATGTATTTTGTGCATGTATTATAAAAATGAAATCATAGATAATTGATACTTCGTTCAAACGCATGAACATTTAAAGATATTTGAACAACCAGATAACCAATTGTCTACGAACAACATTCATTACTCATAGTTGAAGTTTTCTTAAAAAAAACCAGAGATCATTCATACAAGAACATAGGTTCAAAGAGTTAGAACTATCTCACCGTTGATGGACACAAAGCTGAAAATGAAATAGTTCCTCTTCAACAAATCCATAGCATAACATTTGAACATTCCACCAAACTTTCTCCAATAGACAAACTATAATTATTTATTGCAAAAGGAAATAGTTCTTCTTACAATATGTCTTCCAATCTAACTGCGAAAAAGTCCTTTTTCTTATCTAAATCTTCTATATTTATACAAAAAGAACCGAATTGTTGGGCTACCCACGAATGACTCTTGGGATCCCTAAAACCCTTTAATCTCACAATTTTGTCCTTTTGTGAGTGCTGATGATTTAGGCAATACGTTAAATTTTGGATTTAATCTTATGAATACTTCATATAACGGGACCAGCTTAGTAACTGAGGGGCCCTTTCCAAGCCCAGGATTCTGTTGCCACCAATTATGCCTTGTCTTTTATTTGTCCTTTCTTAGATCCCATTGATTTTAGAACAAACTCTGCTTATCACTTTTCCCCAAAATTTTCTCAGCTTTATCCTTTAGCTATGTCTCCTTGCAGCAGTAATCTGAGGAATCTTCTAAGTTTGTCTACAGTTAAAACAAAAATTCAACATTAATTAAAACCGCATCTTTTTAAGAAACTTAAACCACACTAACAATAAAACCGATCATCAAAATGAGGCCCTATACTGTGCTTTTGTCGCAAAAAACCTTAACACGAATCAGAAACCACCGCCACCCATAGAAAGGTTAAAAACTCACAAAATGGTGGGAAAAACCTTATCGGTAGCTTGAAATTTTAAAACATGGAGAGGATAGTTTAAATAACATCCGTAATGGAGGGCTTCAAACAGACAATGAGTTTCGTAGGACCGTTAAGCCTATCGGCATCAGAAAGACTAAACACTAAAGCATCAGGCGGAAACTCCTTGTTGGTGAATAGGGCAATATAATGTTGGGAGGTTAGCACAGTACGCAGCCGCAATGGTGGAAGATGAAAAGACTATGGGCTCTGCAACAAACCAACATATTAGCGAAAACCATAACAAAACATCAACGAATGGAGCAATTACAATGGCGGACACTTAGTTTACTCGGGAGCTGCAATGGCGGAAGGCAATTAGACTACCATGCTCGATCAAAGTTATAAAACTTTCTAATATGGCATAGAAAAATCGTGAAAATGTTAAGTGCTCGGAAAACTTAAAGTTGTACAATGGTCCAAAAAGCTTGTCTTATCTCCAAAACAATAGCTTCATAAAGGTCAAAAAACCACTGACTCAAGCTTCCACCAACCTCCGACAGCGCAAAGTTAGTCGAAATAATAACATCACAGCATTGGACAGTCAAAGCTATCTATTAGACAAAACATCGTTCAGCTTCCGCAACGGCGGCCCCGAAGGGAAATATGGCTCCGATGCAAGGTTAAATGACTTCCGAATGACCAAACTAAAACATTAAGTTCCAACAAACTTTCGGCCAAGAAGCGATGAAAAATCTTGTTTCACCTCCAAAACAATGGCGAAAACAATGAATTAGACTTCCAATATCAAAGAAAGAAAACGCAGATCAAACAGGCAACATCTGAAATCCAATCTTCAAATTCCATAACTCAAGCAGTTTCAGACAAAATCAATTTTCCGAAAAGCACAAAAACAGTTTACCTCAAAACAATCCAAACATGTAGTAGATGGGAAACAAAAATAGAGTTCATGGATCCAAACAATTTTAGGCAAGATAAAAGTTAAGAGGAGGGTCCAAAATTTCAAAAATTTGGGAAAACAATTGCAGCTACAACAATTGGTGACTACCTGGTGAACCTAGATATCTGGACAATTTATTTCTTAAGTATCAGACTATTTAACAATAAAACGAACATGTTGAATTCTTGTAGACATGTGGATTTCCCAAATGGCAAATATATGTACTTTTAATCATTGATGATAGTCCAATTTAGGAGAATGGAAACCAAGATTTCCAAGTCAAGATGACTCTTTCGAGGCCAGGAAGATGAGTTTCATTTATTACCTCTATCTTCAGGTAGCTACCAGCTTGGGCACCACAGGATTGTAACATATGGTAAACAAAAATATTCATTCGTTCCTCATTCCCATGCCATTTTGCACTTTTGTGTTTTTGGACTTTGGTCCATTTCATATGAGTCCTCCTGCATGACTTTCCTTCTTATTTTTTATTCAGGTTCCTCTATCCAGAGTGTCCTTTTGTGTGAGAGATGTATTTAACTTTCAGCTCACAAACAGAGAAGAACTTGGCAATTTGGTACTTATATGGTTCAGTACTTTGTTTCGATACATATTTCTTTTATAGGAGTTTTTGAATCTTATATGCCTTTTGGCATTTAATTCCTGGCATGGGATCATTTATGTATAATATATTGTTTACCTTACTTCCTTTCCATGGGACTTTTGCTGTCACCCCCTGAGACATTTTTACGGACATTTTTAAATGTGAGATGGATGGAGCCTCAAAATAGTATTCAAGACCTTTTGATCCTGGTTTATATTACAAGGATTAAGTAAGACTTCAATGTGTTCATAGCCATTCAAGAAAACTGCTAAACTGGAATAAATTCTTTCAGATAAAACAATAGTACACATTCTTACACTAAAGGACTTTAATTACTCCAGAATTCCGATACTCTCCATGCAAGCAAAAGTTTGCCTCTTTCTTATTGAAATCAATCAAGATCTAAACTACAACAAAATAGAAATAAAACAAATCAAAATAAACATCCAAATCAAATTATTTATGAATAAGATAAAAGAACAAAACAAAACTCAGGAAAAATCAGGTTTCAGAACTAAACCATTTACTGGTAAGTTCTCTTCCCACCCCTGTAGATACTGCAATTTATAGGTTGAGGGGCCAATATTTGCTGCAATCTGGAAAGGGCCTACCCATAGCTGTTGGAATTTCGTGTGTTTTCATTTTTCATCATGGGGTGGTCCCATTTGAGAACCAAATCTCGCACCTCGAATTCTTTTGTTCCAGCTTTTTGTTTATCAAACCATCTCTTTACTACCTCCTGATGTTGTTTAGAACGTTCTATGGACTTGGATATAGACTCTTCTACCTTCAAAAGATTATGTATCCTCATTTGCAAGACTTCATTATTTGATCCTCTAGATTCTTGGGCAATTATGGAAGAGGGTAGCATGATATTGGGGGTTAAAATGGCCTCTTTTCCATAAAAAAGGGCATATAGGGATACACCTAATGTATTCTTGGGGGTGACCCTATCATCCCAAATAGAATTTGGTAATGCTGAGTGCCAACTCCTCTGGTTTTCTATCACCATCATTTTTAAAATCCTAATCAAATTCTTGTTCATAGATTCAGCCAAGACATTTCCCTGTGGATAGTAATTAGCAAAGTAATGCAACTTAATTCCTTTCTCATGAGAAAATGTAGTTAATCTAATCAAGGAAAAGTAAGTAGAATTATCGGAAACTAAAGAAATTGGAACTCCAAACCTGGTCATAATATGATCTTGCAAGAAGTCCATGATCGCATCTTCATTTACTTTATGCAACAGAATGGCTTCGACCCAACGAGTGAAGTAGTCAGTTGCCGTCAAAATATATTTGTGTTGCAAGGAAGAATTTGGTTTTATCTCTCCCCCACTGCTCAAAAGGTTTTGTTATCATAACAGGATTTAATGGTCCTGCTGCTTTAACTTGTCTTCCACGACACCTTTAGCATATTTCACACTTTCTGACACGGGCGTGTGCATATTTGAATAGTGTGGGCCAATATTATCCGGATTTGAGAATTTTATGAGCTATATTATCTCCAGAGAAATGTCCTCCAGCAGGCCCATCATGTAAATATATCATTACCTTTTTCGCATCTTCTTTCTCTAAGCATCTAAGAAGAACTCCATCATAATTCTTTCTGAATAATATTCCTTCAAAAATATGATATGAGGCTGATTTAAGACGCAGTGCTCTTCTTTGCTTAGAATTCCAATGTTCCAGTAATAATCCCGCCTAAAGGTAATGCACAAGGTCTTGATACAAGGAGTCCGGAGCTGTGAAAAGAGGACATACATCCATCAAATGTAACTCAACTTCGTCTTCCCAGTCATGTTCTTCATTGTCTTTACTTTCAGTCATCAGTTTGCAAAATCCTTGCCCTTTAACTACGAAATTTGGCTTGAATTTGAGGGAATAATCCTGTAGATCCGTTACCTAGTTGCCTCTTCCTTCTCCTAACTCCTTTTGTACGAAAAGAGATCTCACAGCTGGGTGTGGAACAATTACCTTTGTCCGGTTCTTAAGTATATATGGCCTAAATTGTTTTACCGCTTTGAATACAGCATAAGGTTGTTTATCCACAACTGGGCAATTCGCGCCCCCTACAAAATAGTGCTCATAAATGATATGGGGAAATCATCTCCCCCATCTTCCTTGTGGGTAACCACAGCTGTTAGTGAATCATCAGAAGCGAATGTGTACAAAATAAAATCTTTCTCAAAATCCAGACTTTTGAGGGAAAATGCGTATGCAACATCTATTTTGATTTTGCTAAATGTGTTCTTCTCTACATTAGTCCACTTGAATTGTACAACTTTGCTTTACCATTTGTTGCAAAGGTTTAACAATTTGCGCGAAATCTGGCACAAACCTTCACACGAAGTTTATTGTCCCCATAAATGACTGCATGCCCTTTTTATTATGGGGTAGAGGAATCTGTTCGATAGATTTGATCCTTTCTGGGTCTATGGAGATCCCCTTCTTAGAACCCATGTGACCCAACAATTGAACTTCTGTAATGGAAAAAACACACTTCTTAGGGTTTAGTGAGATACCATATTTTCAGCAACGTTCAAAAATCTGTTTTAGATGAAATGTGTGTTCCTCTCTTTGCTTTGAGAAAATTGTGATGTCATCGAGGTATACTACAGCATTACGGCCGATCAGACCATGGAAATATATGTCCGTAGCCCTCTGGAAAGTAGCTCCAACGTTTATGATTCCAAAGGGCATCCTTCTGTAAGCAAAAGTTCCCCACCTGGTTGAACGCCGTTTTAAGTCTATCTTCTTCAGCTGCTAATACTTGATTGTAGCCTAAGAATCCATCTAATAAAGACAACAGTTCAGAACTCGAAACCATTTGCAATATCTGCTCCATGGGTGGGACAGGATAATTGTCTTTATACGAAGCACGATTTAAGTTTCTGAAATCCACACATAAGCTAATTTCTCCGGACTTCTTCCTTACCGGTACCAGATTTGAAACCCATTCCGAGTGTCTAACCTTGAAGATAATTCTAGAATCCAATAGTTTCTTAACTTCATTCTAGATTAAAGGTTCTAATTTTGGATGCATTTTCCTTAAAGGCTACTTATATGGTTTGATCCTAGATTTGATGGGGATAACATGTTGGACTATATTAGTGTCATATGTCTTCATATCTTCATACGTCCAAGAAAAAACATATTTTTATTGTTTGAATAGAATGATAAACCTATTCCTTTCACATGGGGAGCAACATTTTCCCAAATTCACATATTTAGGCTCCATTTCAGTCCCTAAATTAATCAACTCGAACTGTAAAGATGAGCTATGAGTCTCCACATTCACTGGTCATCTGAATTTCTCGTTTAAATCAAACATTCATTCTAAAGTACTAACTCCTTTAGGAATAAAATTATCAAATTTTAGCTCAGCTTGATGCTCTTCGTCATCAATAAGTGCCCCTTTGAAGGTCTTGTCATTTGTTAAGCATTCTATAATCTATTGATCATCATCGAACACTCGTAGATTGGTAATCATATATGGAACTGAAGGCCTGCAAAGCAATTCAACAGAGCACCTATTATTAGAGGGCACAAGCCTCACAGCTGAGGTGGCCAACAAGTCAGCTGCTGCATTCTTAAGTCTAGGAATTGATACAATGTTAAATGTGTTAAAACATTTAAGTAAATCCCATACTTCATTTTGATAAGCTTTTAAATGAGGAGAAATGCAATGTATTTGATTTTGAATTTGTTTTACAATTATTTCAGAATCTCCAAATACTTTCAAATTTCTTGCCTTTAATTCACTTGCCTTTCGTATTCCCTGAACTAATGCTTCATATTTAGTTGTGTTATTGATACATTCAAACTCTAACCTACATGAAAGAAAATGTTTGTTTTTCTTAGGTTCAATCAGGACATAGCCAGCGCCCGACCCCTCTAAAGTTTTAGAACCATCAAAGAAGGGAATCCAAAAATCACTAACCACCACTGTGTGAGAATTAACATCTACACCTACAGCTAATTCTACTAGTTTACAATCAATTTCATCAGCCTGTGAAAACCAAAGGAGATCAGGCTGAGGGTATGATGTATCATTGGCTTCTTCCACTTGATAGTTTCCTGGTTCTAGCTCAATAAAGTAATTTCCCATAACAGAATCCACTGGTTCATTTTTACCCTTGAATTGAGTAACATTGTGTTTCATGTGGGGCTCCCTCAAAACTTTAAATTTATTTGGGCTTCCTTTATATGGTAGCCACAGATGTGACCAGTCCGATAAAAAATATCCATTTAGCTTTTCTAACCAATCCTTGCTCAAAACAAGCCCATAAGCTTCTGGTATGTCAGCCACCACAATATCAATGAATTGACACACCTTATCATTTGAAGATAAATGAACGAGGACATCCTCCATTTACCCAATTACCTTCACATTTGTTCTATCCAAATGAACGACCCTCCATGTAGATGGTTTAGGTTTCCGATTTATCTTTTTGTAGACCGACAACGGCATGACGTTGACTGATGCCCCTGAGACCACTAGCAAGTTATGCATGTTGTGGTTGAAAATTTCAAAAGTAGGGAGAAAAGGTGGATTATTTCTTTTAGGCATACCTCCCATACTTTCCTCACCAATTTCTTCTTCTTGGGGCCGATTGTCAGTGGGAAACCTCTCCTCTGATACTTCAAGTGCTTTCAATATATTTTCTTTCTGCTACGGCACATTGCACATTTCGAATAATGAGATGTTTTCCCTTACCATTTTGATATCCTCCACAATTTCATAATCCATATTATGTTCTGTGGGATTTGATTTAACATTATTTGTTTTTTCTTCATTGTGCTTAGTAAACATGTTGGTCTATCTAGGATTTTGACTGGTGATGGTAAATTCCGGAATTTTATTAGTTGAGGAGTTGTTTTGAAATTTCTTAACATTCTTTTGAAGTCTTTTGATCTATAGGAGCATAAGACTATTTTCCTTAAGCAACCCCTGGCTTCTCGTTGTTACGTTTGTTTCTAGGATTCTCTTGTGTCTCAGATCCTTTTCCTCCTTAGCATCAAACAATGATACACAGTCCCATAACATCATGGCCTCATCTTCCTTTTTTTCTATTGATTTATTGTTGTCTTTCCCTTCTTCATCATTATCTTCAGTTAATTTGGAATCCAACAACTGATTCATAACCAACGTCATTGAATTTATCCATTGAGGACAATTCTTTTCAGAATGGGGTTGTTGGTGAAAAGTGCAAAAGTTATCCATTCCTACCTCCATTAAGTTCATAGATGCAAGACTGTGCAGAGGGGGTTGGGATTGATTGTTATCTTCCCTTTTCTTGTAATAAGGCTTGTAGATATTTTGAGTTTCCTTTTCCTTTCCAAGTGTATGATTCCGTTAGATAGCTTTTGCATCATCTTTTCCATTCCCTCAAAATCTGGTGATTGCTCTTCTTTAGGATTAGTAAATAACAAAGCTTTCCTCCCAACATTTTTCTCTCCTGACCGTTCTGGATAATCTTCGATGCTTTCCTTTTCAGCCTCTACTCTCTCTGATTCCTCATAAGTCTCTGCTAGCATAGGTTTGGCCTTCATTTTGGCAAACACGGCCAACTCGGGTTGTAGAGCTGAGGTATAATATTCAATCAGGACTTTATCTGAAGGTTTGTCAGCGTCAAAAAAATTCTTTAGATAGGTTGGGAATCTTTGGGTAAAACTATGCACCTTCTCTTTCCTTTCTTTCTTTAAAGCACACAGTCCTTTCATGAGAGCTACATGAGTTTTTTGGGTTGCATACTTACTTCTAAAAATCATTTTAAAGGTGTCCCAGTCTGGAATAGAGTTTGCAGGCAAACCGAAATACCATGATGTTGCTGCTCCTTTAAGGGTGTGTGGAAAAAGTCTACAAACCACATCTTTCATATTCCCCAGTCCTTAGTCCTTCTATTTCCAAATAGAAACTTTGCAAATGGTCATCTGCTAATATTTTCTCATTTGGATCAAACTTAGGCAGCATCTTCTCAAAAGCTTGAGGTATGTCATGCAATGGAGGTGTTAGGTTTAAAGGTGACCTGGCTTTCCAAGCAGGTGGTGGATTTGGTGGGTTGGGCGGTTGATTTGCATTTATGCCTGCCATGATTCTGGGTGGAGAGTGAGGTGGTGAATGAACAGGAGTTTGAACAGGTGAACATTACGGTGTATTTGGGCCCACTTGATTTAAAGGCTGAACCACCTCTTGTAAGGTTGTTTCTACAAGTTCTTCCAAATATCCAACCAATACTAAGTCTTCCAATATAGGACGATCTTTCTTTTTATATTCTCTTCTGGGCAAGTCAGGGAAAATCGGTAATCCTCCAATATTCTTCACGTATGCCCCAGTGTCTCTTCTCAGATCATTAACAACTTTGTTATTGACAGAATACAAGTGCTCTCTAACCTTCTCTTCAAAAATTGGATTAGAAAAAAAACTGCTTTCTGAACTGTCACTGGTGGAATAATCTCAAGAAAACGATTTTCCTCGGCCAGCCATGCACTGGCGGCCCTCCTTCTAGTGCTAGAAACTGTTGAGGCCTCGAAATTCACAGGCAATAACAACAAGGGATTCTCCCTAGTCAATGTTCCCAACTAGCCCGTGACCGTTTGGTGTAGGGAATCCGTCTGGTTTGCGGTCCAACTACCATAGGTCAAGTGACAAAAATAAAAGGTTTTACTAGTTGTGGCCCATTCCATCGTGTATATTTTGTATTTTTTGACTTTAAGTATGATATGCAAGTGCCTATCTAAGATGCAGGTCGATTGAGAATGCAAGGAGTGTTCACAATGTGATGCACATGTTCTTACCTCCCATCTTAGACTCTCTTGCATCTAAATCACACACACAACAAGAAATTAAAACTAACTACCTAACCTATCCCTAGGGAGCAAGATTATCATTTATTAATGAGTAATGTATTTTTTGCATGCATTATAAAAACGAAATCACAGATAGTTGATACTTATTTCAAACACATGAACGTTTAAAGATATTTGAACAACCAGATAGCCAATTGTCTATGAACAACATTCATTACTCATAGTGGAAGTTTTCTTAAAACAAACCAGAGATCATTCATACAAGAACATAGGTTCAAAGAGTTAGAACGATCTCACAGTTAATGGACACAAAGCTGAAAATGAAATAGTTCCTCTTTAACAAATCCATAGCATTACATTTGAACATTCCACCAAGCTTTCTCCAACAGGCAAACTATAATTATTTATTGCAAAAGGAAATAGTTCTTCTTACAATATTCCTTCCAATATAAATGGGAAAAAGTCCTTTTTCTTATCTAAATCTTCTATATTTATACAAAAAGAACCAAACTGTTGGACTTCCCATGAATGACTCTTGGGCTCCCTAAAACCATTTAATATCACAATTTTGTCCTTTTGTGAGTGCTCATGACTTAGGCAATACATTACATTTCAGATTTAATCTTATGAATACTTCATATAACGGGACCAGCTTAGTAACCAATGGGCCCTTTCCAAGCCTAGGCTTCTGTTGCCAGCGATTCTTCCTTGTCTTTTATTTGTCCTTTCTTAGATCCCGTTTATTTCAGAACAAACTCTGCTTATCACTTTTCAGCCAACTTTTCTGAGCTTTATCCTTCAGCTATGTCTCCTCGCAGTAGTAATTTGAGGAATCTTCTGAGTCCGTCTGCAGTTAAAATAAAAATTCAACATTAATTAGCACTGCATCTTTTCAAAAAACTTAAACCACACAAACAATAAAACTGATCATCAAAATGAGTCCCTGTACTATGCTTTTGTCGCAAAAAACCTTAACACAAATAAAAAACCACTTCCGCCCATAGAAAGGTTAAAAACTCACAAAATGGTGGGAAAAACCTTATCGACAGCTTGAACCCTTAAAACATTGGGAGGATAGTTTAAATAAAATCCACAACGGAGGGCTTCAGATGGACAATGAGTTCCGCAGGACCATTAAGCCTATCGGTGTCGAAAATACTAAACACTAAAGCATCGGGTGGAAACTCCTTCTCGGTGAACAGGGTGACATAACGTTAGGAGGTCGGCGTAGTACGCATCCACAATGGTGGAAGATGGAAAGACTATGGGATCTGTGGAAAACCAACATATTAGTCAAAACCGTAACAAAACATCAGTGAGTGGAGTGATTACAATGGAAGACACTTAGTTTACTCGAGAGCTGCAATGGCGAAAGGCAATCAGACTACCACCCTCGATCAAAGTTATAAAACCTTCCGATATGGCGCAGAAAAATCATGAAATTGTTAAGTGCTCGGAAAACATAAAGTTGTACAACGGTCCAAAAAGCTTGTCTTATCTCCAAAACAGTGGCTTCATAAAGGCCAAAATACCACCGACTCAAGCTTCATCCAACCTTCGACAGCGCAAAGTAAGTCAAAATAATAACATCACAGCATTGGACAATCAAAGCTATCCGTCAGAAAAATCATCGTTCAGCTTCCGCAATGGCGGCCCCGAAGAGAAATATGGCTCTAATGCATGGTTAAATGACTTCCAAACGACCAAACTAAAACGTTAAGTTCCAACAAAATTTCGGCTGGGTAGTGACAAAAAATCTTGTTTCACCTCCAAAACAACGACAAAAACAATGAAATAGACTTCTGATATCAAAGAAAGAAAATGCAGATCAAGCGAGCAACATCTAAAATCCAATCTTCAAATTCCACAGCTCAAACAATTTCAGACATAAGCAATTTTCCAAAAAGAACGAAAACAGTTGACCTCAAAACAATCCAAACATGTAGCAGAGGGGAAAGAAAAACAGAGTTGATGGATCCAAACAATTTTAGGCAAGATAAAAGTTAAGAGGAGGGTCCAAAATTTCAAAAATTTGGGAAAATAGTTGCAGCTGCAACAGGGCCTCTAGTTGTATATGATGTGAAGGGAAAATACTTATTTCCAACTACATTCAAAAAACTCATGGAAGGAATAGAAGCACTTCTCGATGAAATATTTAAAATAGCATTCAAGACAGATTGTGACATTTCCATTGGAGCAGTGTGTGTGGTGGAGTCCGCACCAAGTCTAGAAATTGTGGTAGCAATAAGAGAATTATCCACAACTTAACTATAAGGCATGTTCAAGGGTCTAACGAGGATGTGACTCTGCAGAAGGTAAGGGAAATATTTTCTAGTGGTAGGAGTCAACTCCATGTCAGAGACGCTAGTGGCACTAGTATAACCAAATTAAAAAATGGATTATCCTAGAGTGGTTTCCCAGAATGAAGCAGTTGGACCGAACATAGTAGAAAACCGATCATATTGATTGGGATAATTAAACATTTAACCCATCGAGGTATGTATTGCAAAATGTGGATTTTTGTAAGAATGTTGTTCCACTATTGGTGGCAATGAATATTCAGTGATAGGAATATTACTGGGGAGAGAGAACTCTCCTTGTTCTTCCTTCATGGAAACTCCTTCCAATTTTGGAAGGGAGCCACTTCTTCCTTCAGAGTTAATTCCCTTATCTGGGTCCATAGGATATCGGGTCATAGGGTTCAAAGGATGTTCAGGTGATAATCCTTGTATCCGACGAGATTGTATCCAAAGGTATTCAACAATTTTTCTAGGTCAAAGTATTTCTAAAGAACCTCTAACTAAATCATACAAAGAAATAAATACTCAAACTAAAGCATCAAACAAACATGTGAGAGGATTGTATTTAAGGTATGGATCCTCACAGGATTTTTCAAATCATCAAAACTCACTATATATTGCAGGTTCCAATAGTAGAGCTTGACAAGGCGGATTGGGGATGTACCCTTTCTAGAATACTTTCCTACCTATATGGTACATGTGTAGTAATCTCCTAGAGTGTTGTTCTCAGTGTATTGCGATGATAATATGAAAAAACTATTTGCTCAAATTGTCTCAGGATCTGTAAAGGTGTCTCCTGATATATGCAAGGTATGTGGGAACTCAAATCCGTAGTAGTGTTTTGTAATGCACAACCGTATGAAAGGGTAATTCCTATATACTGTCTAGTATGTGAAGTAGATTTCTATACACTACAAGGGTACATGAAATCTCGTTCAATATACTAACGTGTACATGGAATAACCGCACAGTCCTTGGGATGTAGTGCAAGCATAGCATGAAAGTTCCTACGCCTAAAGACGTCGAAACATGTCTCTAACCTATCACACT
The DNA here is from genome assembly GCA_001517045.1 of Pseudotsuga menziesii. Classification (NCBI taxonomy): domain Eukaryota; kingdom Viridiplantae; phylum Streptophyta; class Pinopsida; order Pinales; family Pinaceae; genus Pseudotsuga; species Pseudotsuga menziesii. The sequence continues at coordinate 56,846 of LPNX010752739.1, read as the reverse complement.
TTTATAATAAATTTTATCCTATGCTAGTGCGTTGATTTTATCTGAATGGTTAGGTGGATGCATGAGGTGAATATATTAACTAGTAAACCATTGAGAAATGAATATGCAGATAATTCACTTTATAATTTAGGGGATTCCCTACCTAAGAGAGGGAAAGAGGTTCAATTTTCCTTTAACACACAAAACATCTTTCCCTCTCTTAGGTTCCAAAACTCAACAAAAACAATGTCTTCTACTTTAATTGAAAAAAAATTGAAGAGCTCTATTAACGAAATGAAAAGATCACTAAAACTTTCCACATAAAATTTTTCAAATTTTCTTCATCAAATGCAAACATGAAACTAAATGAAAATAATTTTTAGATATTTTCATTATAACAAGAAAGAAAACAATAAAATTGAATGCTTGAGAGTCTAGTACAACTAATCAAGAGTCCTTGTCTAAAAACATATTTATGGGTTTTTTCAAAAATTTTGGTAAAAGGACAAGCACACAAAACCTTTTACAACTAATGAAGAAAAAATGAAAATGACCTTTTCTATTCTTGTATAAAACAACAGATATCATAAATCTATCTAAACCCAATTCTTTTCAATGTTCCAAATATTTAATCAAAGACGACTACACAGATCTTAAAGACCAAAATCAATCACAATTTCTTGAAAATAAAAACAAACAAAGAACACAATCACTTCCAGAAATTAGATGATCACAATAACTATTAGAGCTACAACTTTAAAAACTGAAAAAAATGTATCTAAGTATCAAACATCAAATTGGAATCCAAGAACTTACCCGGTACTGTTGGTTGCTAGGTTGCACTAGAGTGGTTGCATCCCAGTACCTCACCCTATAATTAGATAGAGAGTTGCGGCACCACTCTATATTAAGTGAAAAATAGCCGTGGCACTGCAAGTTTCTCAAGAGAAAATAGAGGTGGTTGCACTTTTTATACAACCCAGGTGCAGTGCCATAATTAGATACTTGAAAACACAAAAACATGAAGAAGAAGTGAGTTAAAGTTCAAAATATGAATCTAAGTCTCGACTCGAAGACTCAATGAGCCAATAGCATAAATAATTGAAGGTGATCAAAGGATAATCTATCATTTTCAAAGTAAATATATCAAATCACACAAAGATTTATCAATTGAAAATGAAGATGAAGATTTCAAGTTGGTAAAATACCTAGAATTAAAAGTCCCCATCGAAGTCACCACTTTTGTTAATGGAAAATCTTAGTCTATGTGGACAAAGACTATTTCCCTAATCTGAATATTCATATCTAGAACAAAACAAACTACAATGCAAATAAACTTTCCCTAGAAACCTAGATCACTTGAATTAAACTGCTCATACCTTTTAACGGGCGGATCTAACAGTATGCACTTGTTTTGTTCAAGCTGTGTTGTGAATGGACCTACAATGTACACAAAATAACAAATACCACATGAGAGTAACAAGCTAATCTATATTTCTATGGCAATGGAAAAGGAGAAAAGCCAATAAACAGGGCTTTACAATGAAATAGACAATATTTATGGGAAAGAAAACAATGTTTGTATTAATAATCAAATAGGGAGAGATCACAACCAAGAATTTGTGTTGAGAGATTCTACCATTGAAATCTTGCCTCAATATTCACCTTTCCTTTAATTACTCTAAGAAGGTATGGGATTATCTGGCTGGAGCATTCATTCTTTAAAACAATCTTCATCCCTTTCCCATGAGGGGTGAGCCAATATTTAAAGGACATAATAGATAGAATGGGTTGAGGATTAAAAGGATAAGGTTGTGGGATCATCCCAACGATATGGAAATTTGATCTTAACATGTACATATTCTTAGGGATGAGGTTCCATGAAGGCCCCTTCAGGAAACTTCTCAAAACTTCTTCTTTTTTCCTTCCTAGGAAGAGCATCTCACTTTGCAAAAGGGAAAAAATGGTGTTAAGGGGTACCTCCTACTGCATGAAGGACACAAGTGGCAGCACCGCTTCTTACAAATGGGAAAGGTGCATTGTTCGGTTAGGTACTGCCTGTTATCTATTAACAATGTGTGTTGGTGGCTCATATCATGGAAAAAGAAAGGGAATAAGCCTCCTTCTCCCATTTCTCCACTTCATACCATGAGGGATTAGAGAAAACCATGGAATACCCATATCATAACATCATGGTGATGATATTTAGGTGTAACATTAGGTGGCATCCAAGTGGACCAATTGCAAAGAACCACCTCACAATGTGATTGGCCACGTCACAATTTTTTTACCAAAAATTTTGGAGGCCAAGGGATTCGAACCCATAACCTTTCCTTCACTATAGTCTACACTCTGTCTGTCTAGCAAGGATCTCCACTGATGTTTCTTAACCATATAAGATGCTATGGCTATTTAAAGTTGAAAGGTCGATTATTTTAAAAGTGGGAAGGGCCAAGGGATTATCCCTCGACCCCATGTGTAGCATTGTAACTGCAAGTCACCACAATTCATGGAACAAACCACAACACCGGTGTGAGGATGGTGTAGTGAGAATTTCTCCTCACTACAGGGGTAAAAATGGCTCCCTTGTGCCTATAGGGCACAAGGGTAGGTTTCTACCCTTAGAAAACAATAAAAAACAGAATGTAAAATGGTAAAAAACAGAACTATGAATTGGAACTAAGCTAAGCTACACTAGAACAAGTAAATGGAAGCTATGGTAAATTAGACCGAAGAGAAGAGATGAAGCATTGTTGAACCCCTCTGCACACAATGGGGTAGGTTTCTGCCTCCAAAACCTGCAAAATAAACCTATACTACTATGAAGCAACCTGCAAACAAAGTTAATGGAAAACCTACAAATGAAAATATTGGTTAGAAAACAAAACAAGTAAATGAACATGCATGAAAAGAAGCTATACCTCACTTGGGTGGAAATGGGCCACTATGCCCTAGCTCATGGGAGCACCTCTCTCTTGGTTGGGGAGCAATGGCTTGGAGAAATGGAGATGGAGGAGATGGGGAGTGGGTGGTTTGAGAGCAAGAGGTCTCAAAGAATCCATGGGCAGCATACCAATATGCAAATGAGGAGTGTTTCGAGAGTGACCCCCCACCCTCTTTATATAGTTTTCCCACTGGGTTTTAGGGTTTTAAGCCCTTGGTCAAGGATTTAGCCCCTTTTTTGGGCCTTTAGCCCCTTCTACCCTAACTTTAGCCCCTTTCAAGGTTTTAGCCCCTTTTTTAGGGATTTAGCTCTTGGGGGTCTATTTTGGGCTCTTTTTTGGTGTTTTTAGCCCTTTTCTTCATCCTTGGGCTCTTTTGGAGGTGTGGGGGTCAAATGGAAGGTCATGGAAGGTCTTATGGAGTGAAATGAGTGTTGTGAGATGGTGTCCATGGGTGGTGTAGACCATTGAGAGCTATGTGGTGGATTTTTGGGTTAACAGATTGCCCCCTAATGTGTGAGGGTAGGAGCTCAACGTATGGCCAACGAACATCATAGGATTTACTGTCGAGAGGTGGTGCTTCCGGGGCTGGGGCATGGTGGCTTTTGGTTTTGTATTAATTTGGTTCCCATCAATGGGAAAGATACAATAAATGTGTGACATGTATATGGACGAGGTAGGCATTCCCATGCTCGTGACAATGTCAAAGAATCATTTGATCTATGCTCTAAAATACAAGAGCCGATCATATACAACTGATGTTACAATGCTGGTTGCCTCTATGTGAGGCTGAATACAATATTGATCTTGTACATTGCACCCATGGAATTCTGATGGAATGCTATATCTTCATGACTGACGATCTGCTGGATTTGGAATGGTACATAGCTGTATGGACTCACTGATTGGGAGTCAAAGTCTCTACAATACAAGTATGATGTATCAATCATAAAGGTATATCGAAGCACTGCTGGGGCTTCTGATCATTTTCTCCAATGCAACCCAACAATCACAAGGGACATAACCTGCTTAGGTCCCTCGAGTGGACTCACCAATGTGCTAGAGTCAGGTGACATCTGGGATCTTCGACTAGGTTCTGTGTGGAACAACCCTGTATGAATCTCAACGGTGCGATGATGGAGTTGAAGTTGAGCACGTGAGAAACAACCATCCCGAGAGGCACTAAGGACTCCTCTCAAGTGGTCCAAGGAACTCATCAATGATGTCAATGAAAACAAGGTGCAGGGACCTCTGGTTCTATCCTCTGGAATATGTGTGTTGGTGTCAACAGAGGGAGACCTGCCCCTAGTTAAGGAAATGATGTTTCCTTGACCAAGAGCACGAGGGATAACCGAAAGATGTGAAGCAATCTGCAGATTGACTCACTAAATTGGGGGGGGAGGGGAGGGAAAAATCTAAGCAAGGGCAGGGGGGGTAGGAGACCAAAACTTCCTTTGTTCAGAGTATGATGGCAGGGCGGACCGGGCAGCAAATGAAACTTAACTCATGGGAATGGGATCATAGCTGTAATACCAAGAATAACGCTACAGATGGGAAATACTTAGAGGAGGTGGACACCTTTGATACTGATGGGATCCAAGGAAGACACATTACAAAGTACTCTGAATGAAGGCAACCCAATGTGGGAATGCTACCAAATTGTTTTTTGTGGGCTGGTGTCTAGGGACACCATTATGGTACGATCTCATGGATTTTTGGTGAGCCCAAGAAGGTAAATGCTCCATGGTGCTTTCAATTTTAGAGAGTCTGAAAGCACGAAGAAGAGTCCGGTGGGGGCTATTTTTTGTTGGTAGTCTCCTGTGCCCAAAAAAGGATAAAAGTATACATAAGAGAGCTCGCCTATCCTAGAGGGGATGATAGACTTCTTTACCGTTGGTAGTCCAATCATGTCGAAAAAGGTTAAACCTATACTGACTGGATAGTCATTCAAATACTTTTACGAGCATGAATTAAACCAAGTTTGCTCGGTGATATTTTGTTGATGAAACGACTAGAAAAGAGCTTAACGACAACTGGTGGTGAGCTTTTTCGTCAAATGCGACCCCTCTACCTGAGAAAGCACAAAAGTATGCAGAGGGGAACGGTCTTGATTTGAGTGTGCCAAGGAGGTCCTTTTCATGAAATGGTCTACATGGTCCGTAAAAGGAGGTAAAAGAGACGATGTAGATGCCCTTTCCTATACTTTAGCGAGCAAGAAAGGAAGTAGTTGTGCTCGGTGATCTTTACATTGTTTTAAGGATTCAGAAAAGAGATTAATCGAAACTCCAATGTGGTCAACCGACTGTGGTGGTACGAGCGATGCCCCCATGTCAGGACAGTGGACAGAGGTCCAAAGGTCATCCATGCAGCATGGTCGGAGTAGAGGGCTGTCAAACATACCAATACATGTGTGGGATAGGTCGCAACAGAGGCCTGCAAGATGGTGTGGCGGAGGCATGCAAACAAATGCGGCTCTCAAACAGAGGTTAGGAGAGCGTGTGTCTGTGTTAATGTCGAGGGACTTGACCACATGTGATGTAAATACAAGTCTGAATTCATTTATATGGAAAATATGTGCAAGAAAAGAAAATGTTTTGTGGACAGTGGTCCAGAGGTCCGCGTAAGGTGCAGTAAAAATCAAACACAATCTATGTGTTAAAAATACAAAATAAAAGCTAAAATTACATTTCTTAATGGGCAGTGGCCCGAGGACACTTCTATGTCAAATACATGGAATAAAAACAAAGGATTTTGTGGATGATGGTCCAAAGATGTCCACATAAGGTGCGGTGAAAAAGACAATTACAACTATAAAAAGTAAAATATGGTACAACCCTTAACGGGTAGCAGCCCGATTGCTCACATGAGTTGCGACCAGGCAATGTGATATGAGTACCAGTTTGTAGACACTCGCATCATCATGTCATGGATCGTGAATCGAGGTGACTTATGGGAAATGGTCCCGAAATTGACTTATTAAACATGATAAGATGGTCTCCTAAAGAGATATAAAAATTTTGAGCCTAGAGATATGAGAGGTGTCTCGAACTAGTTCTGGGTGACTTTGGACTAGCATCTGATGGTGCTGCCCCTGACTTGTGCTAAAAAACGTTGAAAAACAAGAAAGGGAAAAAAAACTACCCTATAAGGGACTCATCAGGAATAAATTCTCTTGAGGTGGAGCTCATTGCGCGGGTTCTTCAAGAGTCGGTCATCTGAGTCAATGAAGAGGTGTGCCCCCTTACCAAGACGAAGGTCATTGGTAAGGAAGGGTGATGGAATCTGGTCTTTTATGGGAAGAACCCATTCCACACTATGGTTTAAAGGGAATGGGGTGAAACCAAAGGCAGTCTTACATACATCTCCATCATCGTGTAAGTGGTGCCAGGATAGATCAGGTGGATCTTCCACAACCGACGAGATGGAAGGGCAACTAGTGCTAGAGATCATGTCAATGGTATTGGTTGTGGATTTTGTGGCCTTGCCCCCAGTCTCTGTTGGAGGAAGAGGGGCAGGACTCGAGACAAGAGGAGTCTTTGATGGACTTGGGGGTAGGTGCAACATCATCTCAATTGGCCGGACATGAGTCAACACATCCTTGGGCCTTAGAGGTACGGTAGGTGGTTCAAGGTACCACAGAGGATCTTCCAGTGTGTAATCCTATAGATTGAGGGTTTCCAAGGTAGACTTACCCATGATCCTGGATGGTAGGAAAAGGAAAAGGAAAAGAAAAAGAAAAAGGATCATGTTGATCGGGAATGAACCCCACTGTTTCCCTATTAACGGAGGTTGAGGTTGCAACTGAGGTTGCAACGGTGGCTAGGGAAACAACAGAAGAGACCGGTCTAATGGACTATCAGTGATGGTGGAGATAAGCACCTCAGTTGAACTGGACATCATGTAAATGGACATGGTGTCTGAAGAAGGTGGTGGTGGGTGAACTTATTCGATCAAGTTGATCTCAGACTCAAGGGAATGGTGACGGAGGTCAGCGAGAGCCATTCAAAACTTGGGTAGGTCTTGGCAATGGTGGGAGTAATGTCCATACTAACCGCAAAGGATGCAATCATGGTTTTTCCTCAATGCCTTGTTCCTGACTACTGGCGCAGTTGGGAGTTCAACCATGGGGATGTTTTCGTCCGTATCCATGGCATCCAGATGCGCACGGATCATTGGAATTTCAAGGCAATTTTGAGTTGGATGGCCCTGTTGTTCACAGATGGCACAAGGTGGGACTTGTCATGGTTCTGCGGTGGCTTTGGTGTTCTTTCCCCTATCCCTTTTGGGTTGGGGTGCTGTATGTGTGGGTGCGACGGTTGGCTTATGCGGACTGGGTGGGGGGTGAGACTCAACCGCAATAGGTTACACCAGAGTTAACACAACGTCGAGCATTGCTAGTTGAGATGGGGGATCCAGATACCATACCAAAAATCCCCAATGTAAAGTTGGGTAGGCTTAAGGTTTCCATGACCGGCTTGCTCATAACACCAGGTGAGGGAAAGAGGAAGGGAATTGTATGGACCAGAGATGAGCGCACATAACTCCTAGTTGGTTGCATGTGGGGGTGAGGTTGTGGTTGTGGCTGCACATAATGTTGCTACTACAGGTGGTGTTGCGACTGTTGTTGGCATTGTGGCTGCAGACGATGTTGTGGTTGTGGTTGGGGCTGCAGCTGCGGTTGTTGTTTGGGGGCAACGGTGCTTGATGAGACCATGCAAAAGTCCACAGTTTGCTTTTGTGTCAGTGGTGGTGACACCAATGGGAAAGGAGCCATCATGGTGGGATCGGTAAAAAACCCAGGTTCCACATTCAATAGCGGGGAAGCTGGTGTGTTTTCAACCACAGTGTTGGTTGCAGGGATGACGTTAGCATGTGTGGTCACCCCTTGTGGCTCGGTGGTGGTAATGGTAGGGATAACGTTGGTAGGCACTGTTAACCCTTGTGGATCATGGTAGGTGAGATGGTAAACTGTCAAAATCTTCCCTTCGTGGGGGAACATCATGAGGTGGAAGACAATTGACGTGACTACTCGCATGGAATACATGTAACTCCTCCCAAGGAGGAGGTTGTAATCCATTTGAGCATTGATGACCTCAATGTCGATCATGACTATCTTCCAAGCTAACATGATGGGGACATGAGGGAGGATTCATTAGGCTTTAGTGGGGTGTCCATCATAAGCTTGTAGAGTCATGGAAGATGGTTGCAGAATAGGTGATCCAAGCTTCTTCCTAACCAAGGTAGACATGACGCATGTGGATGCCCCCTCATCCACTATGCATCGGTGCAAAACAAAGTTTCAGATGGATACCAAGATTTGGAAGGCGATAGTGGAGGGCATGCGTGGCTCTCCATTTTCTATGGAAAAGGTGATCAGCGTGAAATCGGAGGGTTCTACTGCCCCTAGAGAGGATAGTAAGGATTTCTGCTGCATTGGGCATGTTTTGAGTACCTCAAGAGTAGACATGGAAGTTGGAATTTGGGCCAAATCATCCACAATGCTATAGCTGACTGCAGCTCTAGTTGTGGCATTATTGGTGATTCTGCATATGGGGGGGCACGGGAATGGGGGTAACTGGAGAGGTAAGTTGGTTATCTTAGACATAGATGTTGTTGACGACTCAACAGATTCGGTAGTGGTACTGTACTGGTTTCTTCTAGTTTGTAAGTTGACCTCTTCAGTGGTCATGGTCATCAGGTGGTGGACACCTGTTTCAGCCGTGGGTGGTGCCCCCAAAGCATTGGGATTGGCCTAGGGAGGGGTAGTGGTTTCCACCAATCCTTGGACTGGTAGTGGGTTTTGAAGCACCATGGGAGGAGGTCCTTGTGGTTCCAGGTTGGGTTGTGCTTGGTTTGTGGCATTGGAAGCCTGTTGGGCATCATTTTGAATGGCCTCTTTGGTGTGAACCATGAGGGGGCACTCAAATGTATAGTGCCCATAGACCTCACAGAGTGTGCATGGTTGGTTTGTGTGCAATGGGGCATTGTGTCTTGGTGCATTTGGTCGCGGGGGGTTCTGGGCTAGCTGGTTTGCTGCAGCATTCTTGGGAGGATTCGGTTGTTGACCGCCTCCCTACGGTTGGTTGTTGCCCTGGTTATGGGGCTAGTTATTTCTAGCTTTCCCTTGTTGATTTTTGGGGGTAGGCTAGTTGGGATGGTTTTGTTGTGTGAACACTTGTCCCAATGGTGCGGGTGGAGCGGGGTTGGGGCTTGGACTTGTTACACTAGTGGTGCATAGTATATTTTTGGGGGTGGTGGTGCCACGAAAGCAGGCATTTTCCCCACATAATGTTGTGTTGGCCAAGCCATGGCCTAAGCCTAATGCAGTGGCACAGGTTGTGCATAAGAGGTTTTTTCCCCAGACTGAGACATCATTCTAGCATAGTTCGGAGCTTGGTTTTGATAAGAAACATTAGCCATGTTGCTTGGTTTTGGATGCACAGTAGGTGGTGTCAGTCGAGGCAGTGGTTGTTTGGACACTGACCCTATGATTCCATCCACTGCGTGGGATTCCCCCGGTGCATCGCGGTAAGAGGTACTTGGACGAGGAGCGTCTGGGATGATGGTATACAAGTATCTCGACTGGGTGTAGATGAGGTCAAATTGTTGGGCCTTCAGTATGGCCTCTTCTTCAGATTGGGGATGTTCAAATGCAATGTCCTTTGGAATGGGTGGGAGCAAAGTCTTGATGAACCAATCCAAGAAGATCATGTCATCAAGTTGGATTTTGCACAAGCTGCGACGGTGCCGCCACTCATGGATATGATCAGTGATGTGAGTGGCGGTGTTTTGGTGGTAGGATAGCAGGATCTCCACCCCCTCATCATATCTGATAGGGAGCTAGAAATACTACAAGAAAATGAAGGCTAGGGAGTTGAAGTCAGGTTACTTGGCTTGTGGCAGATCAATATACCATTTGGCCGTGAAACCTGTAAGGGTGCATTGGAACAGCCTTAGTCTAATGGAGTCTTCTACGATGCTATTGGACGAGCACCATAGATGGAATGCCATTATATGATTTTGGGGACATTCCCTGGCTTTGCCTTCAAACTTTGGGATGTCTGAAGGAAACTTAGTTGGCATTAGTGGCAAAAATTCTTGGTGACATATGGGGTCATTTGTTAATAGAGCTAGTTCAGGCAAGTTAGACAAGCCATGAACAACATATTTGACCCCAATTTGATGTGGGATGGGGCTGCAATGGGAGTGGGGTTTGCAAGTGCATAATGCATCTGCATGGCTGGGAGTGCTTGTGGTGGTACCATGGCAGATAGGCCAATGCCCCCAAGTGTTGTTGGAGGGATAGTATGGGTGGTGGGGGCATTGCCCCCTTGCATGGCGATAGGGGCAATGTGGGTGGTTGGTGCACTGCCCCCATGTGTGGTAGGTGGGACAATGTGTGTGGAGGGGCCACTGCCCCCATGTATGGCCACTGGACCTGCTTGGCTGGTCACTATGGGTGGTGGCAATTGGATAATGACAGTTTGCATGAATGTGGTTGGACCACTTTCCACATTGTGGGTGACTGGTTATGATGTGGACGTGGGTCCACTTACTGAGTTTAGACCAAAAAATGGATCTGGGTTTGCAATAGCCATGGCGCTAGATGGTGCAATGTGGAGGTCTAGTTCATACTGATATGGGTTTGAATCAAAATCAGAGGTTGTGTAGCCCTCTGATGGTGTGGGAGATCACTGAGAACGGCTACGACGGTGCCTAGTGAGTGTTCCAAATGGTGGTGGTTCTCCTCTTAGGCATGAGGAAGATCGTGGAGGATCAATTGCGTTTGCTTATGTGTATGAAACTAGTGGGTATGAAATTTTGACCCCGGTTTCAATGGCTTTCTATTGGATGAAGGTGGTCTCTCAGTTGCCAAGAATTCCAGAAGACAGCGCTTGGCTTGTTCCTCATAGGTAACTCTACTCAATCAGAAGGGGTCGTTGCTCGTTTCACTTGGAAATTCCTCTCAGCGGAAAACTACTTTAGGTTTCCTGTGGTACTCCTCACAATGAGTTTCTGGGAAAACCCCAAGTACTTCCCACAGTTGTAGCAGTTAGGGACTTATTTCCTCAAAGACTACAGAGTTGATTGAAGTTAGCATAAATTTGGTAACTTTTAAGGCTCACTCAGCGTCATTAACTGATTTGGGTTAATTATGTGGTATGGTGTGTTGGTTTGCTTTCTTGTTCTGGTATTTGGTTTGCAATATGGTTTATGAATTCATGGTAGAGCTCACATCCTGGTTTTGTATGCAAACATGAACAAAAATTTGTAAGCAAATGTAGTGATTAACCCTAAATTGTTGGCCTAACTAAATGTCTACCTCTCAGTGGTATTCTTCTTCAACCAAGAGAAGGTGTTGGGATCTCAACACAATCAGACTAAACCCATTCGTATATCCTCAGGTCACCTCCCAAGTGCTAGGTTTTTCAAGTGGGGAGGATGCTTAGCGCCATGAGAATCCCTCCTTCTCTACCCCCCGTACCTTCCAAATCACTTGGTTTTAATGGTTTGGGAAAAATTCCATGGAGTGCCTAGATCTATACGAGCTTTTCCCTTCGTCGTATCCCAGAATACCCCGGAGGGTGATGACTGGGTAGAGGAGGAAGGGGGTAGCAATATGGTTAATTTTATGTTACTTTTAGTTAGGCTAATTCATTTTATTGAACCTTAGTGATTGGATTAGCATATACACATTACTCATTGATTTATTTGCAAAAATTGAAAACTGGAATAAAAAGAGACCTGTAATGGTGGACAGAGGCGGCTGGGCCGCATTGACAGTCCTATAAAACTAGAAATTACTACTAATTAGACTGAAAAACAACTTCCGTGTGACACGCCACACATTTCTAACCAGATCCCGCGAGGGGGCGGTGAGATTTTTCCAGAAATGAGCAAAGCCAACGCACAAAATGCCAAAACAGCCACAACTTCATCTTGTGGGATGAATTCATTCTTGTCTGAGGATTAAGTGTTCCCTGGGCCCACCTATCTACCAGTTAAGTGCACCTTCCCTCACCTTTTCCCTCAATAAGAGTGACCTGATACGAAAACGGGTGTTTTGGGTGCTACAGGGTCAGATATAGCTTATAGTAACTGGTACTGGGTCAGTTTGACTCGAGTCGGCCTAGGAAAGGCTTCAACACTGACATAAAACATGAAATAAAGAAAATTTAAATAGATCTAACAGAACATTTTTGAAAACTAGGGTAAAAACTAAAAAACTTGAAAAACTTGAAATTTTTGCCCAGGGATCCTGTGGGATCGACCCAGGGGAGTCGCCAAAGTTGTAGTGAGAATTTATCCTCACTATAGGGGTAAAAATGGATCCCTTGTGCCTATAGGGCACAAGGGTAGGTTTCTACCTTTAGAAAACAGTTAAAAACAGAATGTAAAAATGGTAAAAATAGAGCTTTGAATTGAAACTAAGCTAAGTTACACTAGAGCAAATAAATGGAAGCTATTACAGATTACATCTAAGATCAAATCAGAAAGAAACATGGAGATGCAGCCCTTCTCAACCCCTCTGCACACAGTGGGTTAGGGTTCTGCCTCCAAAACCTGCAAAATAAACCTATACTACTATGAAACAACCTTCAAATGATGTTAATGGAAAACCTGCAACTAGAAATATTGGTTAGAAAACAAAACAAGGAAATAAACATGCATGAAAAGAAGCTATACCTCACTTTGGTGGAAATGGGCCACCATGCCCTAGCTCGGGACAACCTCTCTCTTTGTTGGGGAGCAATGGCTTGGAGAAAATGGAGATGGAGGAGAGGGAGAGTGGGTGGTTTGAGAGCAAGAGGTCTCAAAGCATCCACGGGAAACATAACAATATGAAAATGAGGAGTGTTTTGAGAGTGACCCCCCACCCTCCTTATATAGTTTTTCCAAGGGGTTTTAGGGTTTTAAGTCCTTGGTCAAGGATTTAGCCCCTTTTTTGGGCCTTTAGCCCCTTCCACCCTAGCTTTAGCCCCTTTCATGGTTTTAGCTCCTTTTTGAGGGCTTGAGCTCTCGAGGGTCTATTTTGGGCTCTTTTTGGGGTTTTTAGCCCTTTTCTTCATCCTTGGGCTCTTTTGGAAATGTGCGGATCAAATGGAAGGTCATGGAGGGTATTATGGAGTGAAATGAGTGTTGTGAGATGGTGTCAATGGGTGGTGTACGCCATCGAGAGCTATGTGGGGGATTTTTGAGCTAACAGATGGAACCAAGGGCCAAATGCCACAACCTGTATAATATAATTGTTAACATATAAAATGGGTGGTAGTGAGGTCTATGTGTTTGACCTCGTGTCCTCTTCGCCCCCATTAGCACATGTTACCAATGGGATATATCCCAATCCTTTGTTAAGGATTGTCATAAACTATTTAAAAATTTGTTGATATTTGGAATCCTAACAAATGGGTGCATGTACATACATTTGGGACTCCAAAACTATATAAACAAACTCTATGTCACACCCATGAAAAGGATTTCATATCCCAATATATGCATAGTTCCTTAGGTGGTATAAATGTACAAAAAATTCTAGTTGGTACTAGTCTATACAACGCAGCTAAGAGTGTCTTGATTTGAGTGCCAATGGAGGTCTCAGGAAAAATAGGTCAAGTTTATACTCATTCTTAGTCAACATAAGAGAGGTCGATTTTATATATTTGAGTGCCCAGAGAGGTCTCAATAAAAATACATTGATTTTATACTCATTCTTGATTGTTGATCACTTAGTTAACATGCTAACTTAAGTGTCATTAGTGCTTCAGTCTTAGTTCCATCATGCACAATTTCTATTATTCAATTTTGCAAGGATCTCTCTTAGTTAATTGATGCATGTTGATTAATGAACATTGAGCTCTTCTTTAGTTAATTAATTACATTCATTAATAGTTCAACAGATGCTTTGATTGAGGCAGTAATTGAGGCATTCATAATTTACTGAAGCTTTATAACTTGAGTTCACTCAGAAATTTGCATGGGAAATTCAATTATCTGTCTCTATGCTTCATTGATTATTATTAAATAATTCATGCATGGTCGACATGTGCATTATTTATCAATATTATCATATCATACTCACAATAATTATTCCATACATAGTGATGATCATATATATTACCCCTGGCCATATAGTCATCTACTAAAGTATTTCACTCTAGGGGTATCTAATCCCTAAAGGATACTTATAGCACTCAGTGACCATGACTAGCAATATATCACATAGGATAAGCAACTCCAGAAAAGGATTTCCATGGTCTTGATACATCACAAGAATTCAATCTTGACACAAGACAATATTATATCCACAATTGGATATCCATTCTCATAGGGTGTCTTATATGAAAATACTTGATTTGATATCACTCACAAGTCTATTCTTGATATTACTCACAATATTTACAATACAATATCACCACCTCAACCTTATGAGGATACATAGGACTTGATATGACTCACGAGGACGACTTGACATTACTCGGAAAATGACTGCTAATGCGGTACAATCAAGAATCCCTATTAGCACAGGAAACATTCTCCGCTTTACCAGGAATTTCCTGCCATACCAAGCTTATCTCAGAAGTGTTTAAAATTTGTCACTAACATCATCTTGTTCACAAATTTGTAATTTTCTCATCAATATTTATGTGCTTAAATTTTATTTTACATGACCATGACTTCTATGAAGTAAGACTTCATATCAATGTCTTCTATCATGACACATAGGGTTTTTTCAGAAAGATTGACTATTAACCCCTAATAATTGTACGCTCAAGTATTTCACCCTATTAGGTATCTTCCCAAGCTACAGCAATCCTCAACAGGTAGTACTATCTGCAAAACACTTTTTCCTTTTGTAATACTGTTTGACATACACCTTGCTTTTGTAGTACTAGCCACAACATACATAGCTAATTCCAAGTTATATAATAGTTATACTATGTATCCAAAATAAAATAAAGGACCTATTCTAATGTACCTAAAAAGTACTCAAACATATGCTTATCCAAATGCATAAAAGTACAACAGGTTTGTTAGGTACTTTAAGAGACCAACAAACTACTTATTCAAAGTAGCATCATCTCAATTCGATCAAGAATGTAGTTTCTCTAAACTAGAAACTATGGATTTCATGTCCATCATATACAACATATTAAATGTGTAATATCTTGCATAAAGAAAATCTTATCATTTTTTTCAATTTTCAACATTTGTTGACTTCAAGAATATTCTACCATCTAAAGAAGTTCTTAGTGAGCTTGCCATTCTCTATCATATTCTTCAAGGCCTGATAACTTTAATATTTTTTCCATATAATAGTTCACCACATAGATAATTATATGGCTATCTAACCTCTCTAATAGGTTTAACTGCTCTATGAAATCTCATACTATAACTCTTATAAAGTATCTATTAGTCTCCAAGACTTTGATCGTGTCTCTTCTATTATTCGGATTTTCTACACAATATATCCAATTCCATGGTGGCCAAATTCATTTACCATGACTAATTAGTTTTGGTATTTTTATATGCTGCTTCTTGTGAAGATACATCAATATTCCCTCTTCAATTAGAGGAGTGTTTTTATACTATACCAATCTTGTTATGGAGAGATGCTTAGTAAATATGTTGGAAATTCTGCTCATTTGTGGCTATATACATGAGTTACACAACTTCTTTCTACACCATGTCTCAGATATCAATAACTAGGAATTTTGTAAAGTTTTAGTTGTTTACAATATGCTCTATCTGAGAAACATCTTTGATGTAATATTTCTCATTCACTATAATAGTCAAAATCCATATATATTCACTAAACTTACTTTCACTGACTGCAACATGCCTGAATCTACATGCTCTTATACCATGTAGGTAGCACAACACATGATGTGTTTTACATGTCTATGTACTAACTCTAAAGCATATAATAGTTCTTGGGACATGTATAGATATATCGAATGTCTATGTAATCCTATAAATATGAACATGAATCCTATTTATCTTTATGTGTGTGGTCATGGATTTACAATCCATTGTTCTTGAATCATTTCAAGGACTCTATTGAATATTTTTCCTCAACAAAAGAAAAATATTATCCATTGAGTGTTACACCTCTAAAATTAAGAATCATCTAAGATTCTTACATACAAATTCCTTTTGAATGTGAGTACCATACATGATTTATACATAGCATGAGGTTAATTTGACTAGTTCCACTGGTTTTTCTAGGAGCTAGCACATTTAGCTTCTCCCTTTCAACATCTAGGATGTGGGAATCATAAATTTGGGTCATCCATCACAGAGACTCATACCCCTCTATATCTAACACATATATGAATATAATTAAGATAAACACGTTACCTTTTGTATTATTTACATTTCACACAATATAATTAGGTCTTTTATTCTATCTTCCTCCTAAGAAACATATGAAACTCTCAATATGTTTTTTTATCCATATTAATGAATCCATGCCATTCTCTTATTCTAGGTCAACACATGTCTTTTTTCCTACAAGAAAAAATATTCAAATAATTAATAAAATTACATAACCAAGAAATGCAATCGCATGAAAACTTTCAACATATTGGCAATGGTTCACACATTTATGTACATAGACTAAATCAATGTTTTGGCATAACCCCATTCATATATTATCTGATGTTTTGCAACCACATATCAGAACTATATCAGTTCAAAAATTCATATTTTATGAACGAAATATGCAACCCTATATTCATATATCATGAAGCAAACATGAAGCCCTCTTTATAATATATTATGACCAATCATGCATTCCTATATTCATATCTCATGAAGAAAGTATGCAACCCTATATATCATTTCGTATGAAGGAAATTTTTGGCCTTATATAAGTTCTATAGAAGTATATACATGTCCTAAATTTCTTACATCAATCCTATAACATATTGCATAAGATGGACTCATGAGATCAACAATATGCTAATAAAAGACAAACAATACTGTATATGCTCAACACAATTCAAGTGTCCAAGAATATTGATTTCTATATGATAGTCATGAAACATATTAAAAAAAATTAGATCTGATTTATAACAACATATAATAATCAAAATATAAAGTAATCATATTTTATTGATTTGTGTGAGCTCCCTCTTGATCTTTGCATGCTTGCGGAGAAAACAAGAGTTTTTCTTTATTCACTTGAATGGAAGAGCTTCTTTGTAGGGAAAGGATTTATCCCTTTCTTCATTATTGTAGTGAGGCACATATTCTCCTATTTAGTGCGCATAACCTTTCTTTCGATGTGCCCCTCTTCTTGAATCAAGGCCTTCTTCTTGAAAATATTGGTGAGTGTATCAAAGCACTCTTTTGCGGTCTTCAATGAAATGATCACAAACATGAGATTGTCCTTAACAAAATAAAAAATGATGTGTTTGGCCTTTTTCTGATTCTTCTTGAATTTCATTTTCCCTTATATGTTGGTAGGCTTGTCTACCATTGAGGATACATAACAATGAAGGTCATTCTCTTTAAGAATGTTCAATACTCTTGTATTCCATGTGATGAAGTTGAAAGTACTTTCGAGGCGTTCTTTCGGTTGAATGGAGATGAATGTCATGGTTGCAATATTTTGTTCAAAACTTCAATATTTACATAGGATTATATTACTTCACAAAATTAATCTCTTTCATGCCTTATGCTTTGATACCATGTTTAGGTTTGAGAAAAATTAGAGAATCTTGAACTTTATAACTTTTATCAATCAATTTAATCACATATGTATCTCATAAATCAATCACATATAAACATATTAGCCACATGTGAATCTCACTTATATATCATCCACATGTAAATATCACAAATATATCATCCACATAAATCAATCAACCATAAGAGACAAGATATACCTAGGGAAAACCCTGCAAACATAGAGGATGAAAAAACCGGCAATGCTTTGAGTATGATAGATAGATTTGCAAAGAATGGTTTACAATTGATAAGCATATTTCCCGATAAGATATATCAACATAAAAGTAGAGAAGAGAGAACCAATGTAACCCTGTAAAAATAATGATATGCAACTCTATTGAAATTTCCATATGCCTAGCATAATAATAACAAGCCAAAAATCATAGAATGTAGAAGGTAGCACATAGGAGGCTCAATAAACACACTCAGAGAACCATAGAGTACATTCACATGGAGGATCAAAATATAACTCCCTCCATGCAAACATTACCACCCTTGCTTTCCTCAAATATCTTTAACTGAATGTTCATTGTCTTGAATTGAAAGCAAACTGACTTGAGTTAAATGTTAACTTAATTGAACTGAATGTTAACTAAATGTGAACTAAACTCAAAATAACTTAAGTGTCATCATGGCTTCACTCTTAGTGCTATCATGCACAATGTATATTATTAACTTTTGCATGGATCACTTTAGTGAACTGATGCATGTTGATTGATGAACATTGAGGTATTCTTTACTTAACTCATTACATCCATTAATAGTTCAACTAATTATTTGATTGAGGAATTCATATTTTACTAAAACTTTATAACTTGAGTTCACTCAGACATTTGCATGGGAAATTCGAATTGTCTTTCTCTATTCTTTATATTATTATCATTAAACAATTAATACATGGTCCATACTTGTATTATTTATCCATCTTATCATATCATACTCGGAATAATTATTCCATACATAGTAATGATCATATATATTACCTCAGGCCATGTATTCATATCCTAAAGTCATTCTCTCTAGTGGTATCTAATTTCTAAAGGAGACTTATAGCACTCGGTTACCATGACTAGCAATATATCACATAGTATAACTGCCTCAACAAATGGAGGTCCACAATCTTGATATAACACAAGACTTCAATCTTCATACAGCACAAGATCATCTCCACAATTGGATATCTAGTCCCATGGGGTACCTTCTATGAGAATACTTGACTTGGTATTACTCACAAGACTAGTCTTGATATTACTCACAATACTCAGCTTGATCTTACTCACAATATTTACAATACAACATCACCACCTCAATCATATGAGGATACATAGGAATTGATATGAATAACATCTACTTTGCATCCTAGATTGCATCCTTTTCTTCCTAGATTGCATCCTTTATAACGTCTACTTTTTCTTCCAAAATAAGCTCCAAATTTTATTCCTAAAAAACATCGATGTTTGCTTCCTAGATAACATACTATTTGCATCCTTAATAGCACCATGTTAGCATCTAATTTTGCATCTATGTTCAAAACTATATTTGCATCCAAATTAGCATCCAATATTGCATCCATTTGTGCTACCACTTTACCATCCCATTTTGCACCATGTTTTACTTCCAAATATGCGCCATTTTTCACTTCCAAATTTGCACCAATTTTTGCTTCCTTTTTTGCATCGTTTTTTTCTACCAAAATGATGCCAAATATTTATTCTATTGTTGTACTATATTTTTCTTCTTGTGTAGTGCCATATTTTTCATCCAAAGTAACGTCTTTTTTTTCTACCATATCAACACCATGTTTGGCTTCATCATTAGTGCCACGTGTTACATCATTTTTAATGTGTAGTTTCACATCCATATTTACACCCACATTAGTACCATGTTTTGATACTATTTTAGCACCCAATTTATTGCCCATTTTTACTCCCATGCTAGCGCCACATTTTTCTTCTCGTTTAGCTCCTTGCATTTCTTCTTATTTTGCTTCCTCATGAGCACCTCATTTAGCATCCAATTTTGTTCTTTTGTTGGCCACTAGTTTAGCTTCTAGTTTGGATTCTACTTTGGCATCCAAATTAGCATCAAAATTGACTTCCAACTTAGTTCCAAGTTTTGCGTCCAATGTTGCTTCTAGATCTGGGGCATAGTGGACTTTCATTTTAGCTCTTGGTTTTGCTTCCTTATTATCACCACATTATACTTGATATTTAACACCTACAACCATATCCAAGTGTGTGCTAATATATTTATTATATCAGATAGTTATAATTATTCATTAATTTCAATACTTCTCATATATCAATTACTTCATATTTTTAAAATAACATAATGAAACATTCAATATAATTGTAGATACCATTATTGAAATTAATTGTATAGCGTTTATGAATAAATTTAAAGAAACATACAACATTTATCCAAAGTAGTAATATCGTCACATATATTAATATTCCATGAAAATATCATCAACGATTTCCAATATATATAAATTTAAAATATAATAACGATAATATCATCATTATCTTTCATCAAAATAAGTGAAATAATAAAACATCATTGCATCAATAACCTATCATATAGGTCATCATATTAAGGATAAAAGAACAAACAAACAATATTTATAGTGTAAATACCAATATCACAAGAAATATTTTTTTTCATATCCTTATCTAGAAAA
The DNA here is from genome assembly GCA_001517045.1 of Pseudotsuga menziesii. Classification (NCBI taxonomy): domain Eukaryota; kingdom Viridiplantae; phylum Streptophyta; class Pinopsida; order Pinales; family Pinaceae; genus Pseudotsuga; species Pseudotsuga menziesii. The sequence continues at coordinate 36,512 of LPNX010752739.1, read as the reverse complement.
TTCAAAATGATCAACAATAATCAATGTTTATATGTCAACATGAATCCACCATATAAATCAAAATTATCCAAAATGTAATATGAACTTGGATCATCAAAAAAATAACAAGATCTCTCTAGTAGCATCAAGGAAGCAAAAACATTCACAATCACAATAGTAACATCAATGGCTACCATCATCTTCCTCCTCCTCCTCCTCCTCCTCCTCCTCCTCATCCTCATCTATCCCAACATATCCATCATCATTTTCATTTAATCGAATTTCATCATTATCAGCAATATCTTTCTTTGGTACATCTGTGACAACATAATCATGATCATCATCTAAGTATTCATCTTCACCATTTTCCTACAAATACCAAGAAATAATCAATTTAAAGCATTAGTATTAATTTCATTACATAATGCATATTCTGTGTTATATTGCAAATATTAGTGTGATAATTTATGCATTCTCAAAAATTTTCCAACCATGAAAGGCTAAACATCATCTCATCAACATATAGTAACGACACATATCAATTGTATCCACAACCATGCACAGATTCATGCATACACACACATGTATGCCATAAATTTCCATATCACAGTAGAAGACATAGAGGCAAGGAAAATCGGCACCCCAATGATTATATATAAAGTAAAAAAAATATGATATCACATATATTATTTTCTTTGAAGCATTTTTTTCCTAAAGTTGTTTTACCATTAAATCTATATATATATAACATGTTATCAAATCTCTATATTCAATAACATATTAACCATGGCCTTCATCTCTCAATAAAGTTCATGAGTTTTTTACATTGTAATATAAAAGTAAATTTAATATAACATGCTTGATAATATCCCGTCATAAACATGACGAAGAATATTATCATAGATATAGTTTTTAACATAATAATCATATTGAATCATACATTTTTATGTAAGTAATATTGGTCATCTGTCGAGCATGTGAATCATGAATCTGCATCTTTTTAAGGAATGGCTAGGGTTTGGTTGTAACAGCTGCAACAACAGTACTGAAAAACCTTCCCTCACCAGAGTACTGACAAGCTCAACCTGTGAATCCTGAACAACTGTATGGAAGAAATAGAGGGGGCAGCATGCCCCTCCTATCCTACCCCTAACATGTCCAACATCGAATACTTGTATGACATGGGGGCAACACAAACCCTCTAGAGAGACAATTGAAGAAAAATGCAGAAAGACGGATCTGCAATGAATCAACATGCTTGACACTAGGTTAGTTGAATCAGGACACTACGCCCAGTTAACTGAATTATTTCCTTCTTTATAAACATGTTCTCAATGAAAATAATATCGTGGAACATAAGAGGACTCAATGGAGGATCCAAACACACGATGATAAAAATAAAAATATTGCAATACAATTAGGCGGTTCTCTTTTTCAAAGAAACCAAATGCTCTAGCCAAACCTTTCAGACACTGATATACAAACATTGGATGAGCTGTCAAAGTATAGCTATTGACGCTCATGGTGCCTCAGGGGGCATTTCTATGGCTTGGTTTTGTGGAAATTGAACCCAATTGATAGAACAATTGCATTCACAAAATTGCTACTCAAACATGCAAATTTTCACACAAAGTAGACTAAAATTGGAGCATAACACTAATCTGTATTGAAGAAGTATACAATAGCCAGCCTTGTGAAGTCATAGGTTGCTGCAATATATAATTAAATGAGAGATTCAAATGCATAAGGACGCCATTCAAAATACTAAAAAAGTAGGTTTACTAAATCTAGTCAAATCCCCCATAGGTGCATAAAGCAGTTTCCAAATCCACTTAGAAGCTCACGAATTGGAAAAGTCAAGTAGAAAATATAATAAGGGATCAAAAGACAAGTCATATATTCTTTTATTAGGAGAAAATAATGGAGGATGATGAGGGAAAAAAACAAGTCAACTACACCTAGTCTTACTTTCCCTTTTGCCATAAATCTCAATAAAGCAGGAAACTTAGCAGGAAAAACAAATATACGCTACAAAGGATTTGGAATAAAGTATATATGCTAAATATGGATTGTAGAATGTTTTTCAACCACTCAATGGCTCAATTTTAGCAAGTTTGACTTCTATGGCATGTGGAAGACAACTTGCATAGAGTGGAATATTGGAAACTAGGAAAATAAGACAAAAATGGATTAAGTAACGTCTTTTTTTTCTACCATATCAACACCATGTTTGGATTCATCATTAGTGCCATGTGTTACATCATTTTTAATTCGTAGTTTCACATCCATATTTACACCGGCATTAGTACCATGTTTTTATACTATTTTAGCGCCCAATTTATCGTCCATTTTTACTCCCACACTAGCGCCACATTTTTCTTCTCGTTTAGCTCCTTGCATTTCTTCTTATTTTTATTCCTCATGAGCACCTCATTTAGCATCCAATTTTGTTCTTTTGTTGGCCACTAGTTTAGCTTTTAGTTTGGATTCTGCTTTGGCATCCAAATTACATCAAAATTGACTTCCAACTTAGTTCCAAGTTTTGCGTCCAATGTTGCTTCTAGATTTGGGGCATAGTGGACTTCTATTTTAACTCTTGGTTTTGCTTCCTTATTATCACCACATTAGACTTGATATTTAACACCTACAACCATATCCAATTGTGTGCTAATATATTTATTATATCAAATTGTTATAATTATTCATTAATTTCAATAGTTCTCATATATCAATTACTTTATAGTTTTGAAATAACATAATGAAACATTCAATATAATTGTAGATACCATTATTGAAATTAATTGCATAGCGTTCATGAATAAATTTAAGGAAACATACAACATTTATCCAAAGTAGTAATATCCTCATATATATTAATATTCCATGAAAAGATCATCAACGACTTCCAATATATATAAATTTAAAATATAATAACGACAAAATCATCATTATCTTTCATCAAAATAAGTGAAATAATAAAACATCATTGCATCAATAACCTATCATATAGGTCATCATATTAAGGATAAAAGAACAAACAAACAATATTTATAGTGTAAATACCAATATCACAAGAAATATTTTTTTTGATATCCTTATCTAGAAAAGTCAAAATGATCAACAATAATCAAAGTTTATATGTCAACATGAATCCACCATATAAATCAAAATTACCCAAAATGTAATATGAACTTGGATCATCACAAAAATAACAAGATCTCTCTAGTAGCATCAAGGAAGCAAAAACATTCACAATCGCAATAGTAACATCAATGGCTACCATCCTCCTCCTCCTCCTCCTCCTCCTCCTCATCCTCATCCTCATCTATCCCAACATACCCATCATCATTTTCATTTAATCGAATTTCGTCATTATAACCAATATCTTTCTTTGGTACATCCGTGACAACATAATCATGATCATCATCTAAGTATTCATCTTCACCATTTTCCTACAAATACCAAGAAATACTTAATTTAAAGCATTAGTATTAATTTCATTACATCATGCATATTATGTGTTATATTGCAAATATTAGTGTGATAATTTATGCATTCTCACAAATTTTCCAACCATGAAAGGCTAAACATCATCTCATCAACATATAGTAACCACACATATCAATTGTATCCACAACCATGCATAGATTCATGCATACACACACATGTACACCATAAATTTTCATATCACAATAGAAGAAGACATAGATTCAAGGAAAAATAGACATCCCCATGATTATATATAAAGTGAAGAAAAATATGATATCACATATATTATTCGCTTTGAACCATATTTTTGCCTAAAGTTGTTATATCACTAATTCTATATATAACAAGTTATTCAATCTATATCTTCAATAACGTAATAACCATGGTTGTCATCTCTTATTCAAGTTCATGAATTGTTTACATTGTAATATAAGAGTAAATTGAATATAACATGCTTGATAATATCCCCTCATAAACATGACTAAAAGAATATTATCATAGATATAGTTTTTAACATAATAATCATATTGAATCATACATTCTTATGTAAGTAATATTGGTCATTTGTCGAGCATGTGAATCATGAATCTGTAACTTTTTAAGGAATGGCCAGGGTTTGGTTGTAACAGCTGCAACAACGGTACCGAAAAACCTTCCCTAACCAGAGTACTGACAAGCTCAACGTGTGAATCCTAAACAACTGTATTGAAGAAATAGAGGGGGCAGCATGCCCCTCCTATCCTACCCTTAATGTGTCCAACATCAAAGACCTGTCTGACAAGGGTGCAACACAAACCCTCCAGAGAGACAATCGAAAAAAATGCAGAAAGACGGATCTACAAAGAATCAACACGCTTGACACTAGGTTAATTGAATTAGGACACTACGCCCAGTTAACTGAATTATTTCCTTCTTTATAAACATGTTCTCAATAAAAATAATATCCTTGAACATAAGAGGCCTCAATGGAGGATCCAAACACACGATGATAAAAATAAAAATATTGCAATACAACTAGGTGGTTCTCTTTTTCAAAGAAACCAAATGCTCTAGCCAAACCCTTCAGACACTGATATACAAACATTGGATGAGCTGTCAAAGTATAGCTATTGACACTCATGGTGCCTCAGGGGGAATTTCTAGGGCTTGGTTTTGTGGAAATTGAACCCAATTGATAGAACAATTGCATTCACAAAATTGCTAATCAAACATGCCAATTTTCACACAAAGGAGACTAAAATTGGAGCATAACAGTAATCTGTATTCAATAAGTGTACAATAGCCAACATTGTGAAGTAATAGGTTGCTGCAATATATAATTACATGAGATATTCGGACACATAAGGATGCCATTTGAAATAGTTAAAAAGTAGGCTTACTAAATCTAGTCAAATACCCCATAGGTGCATAAAGCAATTTCCAAATCCACTTAGAGGCTCATGAATTGGAAAATTAAAGTAGGAAAGCTAATAAGGGATGGAAAGACAACTCATATATTCTTTTATTAGGAGAAAATAATGGAGGATGATGAGGGAAAAAAACAATTCGACTACACCTAGTCTTACTTTCCCTTTTGCCATAAACCTCAATAAAGCAGGGAACTTAGCAGGAAAAGAAAATATGCACTACAGAGGATATGGAATAAATTATATATGCTAAATATGGATTCTAGGAGGCTTTGCAACCACTCCATGACTCAGTTTTAGCAAGTTTGACTTTTATGCCATGTGGAAGACAACTTGCATAGAGTGGAATATTGGAAACTAGGAAAATAAGACAAAAATGGATTAAGTAACGTCTTTTTTTCTACCATATCAACTCCATGTTTGGATTCATCATTAGTGCCACGTGTTACATCATTTTTAATGCGTAGTTTCACATCCATATTTACACCCGCATTAGTACCATGTTTTGATACTAATTTAGCACCCAATTTATCGTCCATTTTTACTCCCACACTAGCGCCACATTTTTCTTCTCATTTAGCTCCTTGCATTTCTTCTTATTTTGCTTCCTCATGAGCATCTCATTTAGCATCCAATTTTGTTCTTTTGTTGGCCACTAGTTTAGCTTCTAGCTTGGATTCTACTTTGGCATCCAAATTAGCATCAAAATTGACTTCCAACTTAGTTCCAAGTTTTGCATCCAATGTTGCTTCTAGATCTGGGGCATAATGGACTTCCATTTTAGCTCTTGTTTTTGCTTCCTTATTATCACCACATTATACTTGATATTTAACACCTACAACCATATCCGTTTGCGTGCTAATATATTTATTATATCAAATTGTTATAATTCTTCATTAATTTCCATAGTTGTCATATATCAATTACTTCATAGTTTTGAAATAGCATAATGAAACATTCAATATAATTGTAGATACCATTATTGAAATTAATTGCATAGCGTTTATGAATAAATTTAAAGAAACATACAACATTTATCCAAAGTAGTAATATCGTCAGATATATTAATATTCCATGAAAAGATCATCAACGACTTCCAATATATATAAATTTAAAATATAATAACGATAATATCATCATTATCTTTCATCAAAATAAGTGAAATAATAAAACATCATTGCATCAATAACCTATCATATAGGTCATCATATTAAGGATAAAAGAACAAACAAACAATATTTATAGTGTATATACCAATATCACAAGATTTTTTTTTTCATATCCTTATCTAGAAAAGTCAAAATGATCAACAATAATCAAAGTTTATATGTCAACATGAATCCACCATATAAATCAAAATTACCCAAAATGTAATATGAACTTGGATCATCACAAAAATAACAAGATGTGTCTAGTAGCATGGAGGAAGCAAAAACATTTACAATCACAATAGTAACATCAATGGCTACCATCATCCTCCTCCTCCCCCCCCTCCTCCTCCTCATCTATCCCAACATATCCATCATCGTTTTCATTTAATAGAATTTCATCATTATCAGCAATATCTTTCTTTGGTACATCTGTGACAACATAATCATGATCATCATCTAAGTATTCATCTTCACCATTTTCCTACAAATACCAAGAAATAATCAATTTAAAGAATTAGTATTAATTTCACTACATAATGCATATTATGTGTTATATTGCAAATATTAGTGTGATAATTTATGAATTCTCACAAAGTTTCCAACCATGGAAGGCTAAACATAATCTCATCAACATATAGTAACCACACATATCAATTGTACCCACAACCATGCACAGATTCATGCATACACACACATGTATGCCATAAATTTACATATCACAGTAGAAGACATAGAGGCAAGGAAAATAGACACCCCAATGATTATATATAAAGTAAAAAAAAATGATATCACATATATTATTTTCTTTG